>VYXF01009199.1:412452-497100 GCA_013397295.1 Polioptila caerulea | reverse complement strand
GGCAGGAGCACCTTCCACTAGAGCGGATTCAGCCTGGCCTTAAACGCCACCAGGGATGGGGTATCCACAACTTCTCCGGGCAACCTGTGCCGCTTGTGCTACCATCCTCTCAATAAGGAATCTCTTAATGAAATCTATTCTAAACACACCTTCGTTCAGTTTAAAGCCATTCCGCTTTCTCCTATCACTGCATATCCTTGTAAAGTGTCATTCTACCTCCTTTTTAAAAGTCCCCTTAGGTACTAGAAGGCCACAGTGAGGACAGTCTGGAGCCTTGTCTTCTCTGGGCTGAGCACTCACAACTCTCTCAGGCTGTCTTCGAGGAGCGTTGCTCCAGCCCCTGCACTGAGCATCTTTATGGCCTCCTCTGGATGTGCTGTAGCATGTCCATGCCTTTCTTCTGTTGGGGACCCCAGAACTGGACACAGCGCTCTAGGTGGGGTGTCAGCAGAGCAAAATAGAGGGGGCAGAATTACTTCACTTGGCCTGCTGGCTGCACTCTTTCTGATGCAGCCCGTGATGAGCCTAGCTTTCTACACTCTGAGCAGAGTTTGTTCACGTCCAGCTTTTCAGCAGCAAGAACCCCCAATGAGGGAGGGCTCTCAGTGGGTTCTCCCAGTCTGTATTCATGTCTGTGATTACCTTAGCCCAGGTACAGTGTTTGAATGGAGGCTTCTTGTGTCAAGTTTGTGCCCATCAGCTCAGGTCATCTCACCAGGCACTGCCAAGAACAACCTGACTCTGTCCATGTTGCTCTTCCATCAGCTGTTTGCATGCACTCTGGAGAGCCCCTGAGGCACCTTCTCCAGGCTGACAAGCCCCAGCTGTCTCAGCACTCATCTCCCCACCACAGTCTGACAGATGCTCCAAGCCCCTAACCTACCTAGCACCATGTTCATGTGGCATTTTCTTCAAAATGTTTGATCATTGCTTTTCAGGTCAGTTTTTTGGGGAGTCACTGGGGTGCCTTCATCTTTAATAATCAATCCTTAATTTTTTTGCCCCTCTGTACTTTTCCTGTTGGTTTCTGGACCTCTGTTAGCTTGGAGTATCCTCAACCCAGGAGTCACAGAAGTAGTCACATGTCTGCCCCATGAAGAGAGACTTCCCGAGCTGTGCTTTCCTGTAACACTCCCCCAGCTCAGTGCTTTCTACAAAAAGGACAAACTATTCCCTTCTCCACTCAAATTCCCCTTTATAAAACCGCTATCCTATCTGCTTTCAATTGTCCTTCCTATTTTTTCCAAGCCATAAGCCAAGGAAATAATTCCTCATGTGGAAACTCTTCTACAATACTGATTCCCTTTCTTGTCCTTTTAATGCTGGTTTTGTGCTGCTCTGCTGGATGAGGCCAGGAGATTTGACTCATGCTGTATACAAGATGCAGATGCCCCAGACATTTATGTAAAGGGTCTAAGTGGCTTTTTGTTTTGCTCTATTCTTAATTTGTACCGATTCCTAATATTTAATTGCCTTTCTGCCCACTAAACAACACTGGAGCTAATGTTGTCATTAAAGTATTACAAATAAGATCCCATTTTGGAGATGCTTAGATGGTATGATAACCTAACACAAGGTTAGGATTGCTTTTTTCCACATGTAGTACTGTAAATGTATCAGTAATAAATTTTGTCCCTTTTTTCACTGATTTTCATGCTACATTTGCTTAAGATTGTCCAACTTGTCCACTGTTTTTCAGAACACTTAGATAAAATAATGAAGAGCAAGGACAAGCATGTCCTACAAGTCATGTAGCACCCCATGAGTGACTTTCAACATGAAATTGGATCACTTTTCACTGTCTTTTAACCAGATATTTAACCTCCATGGACCCTTCAGCCCATGGCGATTTCATTTCTTTGTGAAGCTTTAACTGAAGACCTTCTCAAAGATCTTATGGAAATGTGAGCAGGTTATATTCATCCATGCCTATGCTCATTGCCTATGCACTGAGTCCTTCAAAAACCTTCTTAAGGCACAATTTTCTTTTGGGAAAAAAAATTCTTCCATGTTTTCTTCTGTTCCTTTGGACACTTTCCTGGTTTTGTTTTTAGAACAGTTTCAGCCAGCTCCTGTTGTATGGCTGACAGAGCTGTTTAGTCCTCTGGAAAGTTTTAAAGGTTGACCTTGTATTTGTCACCTTTCAAGCTTTTGGACTTAGGACAGTTCCCAACTGCTACCCCAGTTTATAATGCAGATTTTTCATACTTGAGGGCCTGTAGCACTCCATGGAGAGCATCTCTTCCTTGATGACTTAATCTTCTCATTCTGTTGCTTAACTCTGTTCCTCCTGGTGCTTCAGCCTGACACGGGTGCTGTCCTTCAATGCAGGTGTCAGGGCACAGCTGGCATAGGGCTGCCTGCACCAGGCAGGCAATGATAAACTCGTTGCTTTATGCTTTTTGTGATGTTTCATGATCCCTGTTGCAGGCTGTGTCACCTGGGCTGGCAGCAGTGATGTCCTGGGGCCCTTTGGAACCTTCATTCTGGTTTCACAGCCACTGTCCAGCTGAGGAGTGGGACAGAGGAAATGAACTGTGCCAGAAGGTTGGTACAAATAGCTGGATTTTTTTATTATCAATGTAATCACTTTGGCAAACTAGCTTCTACAGTCAAAAGATACTTATGACTCTGTTTCTAAAACATCAGGCACATTAACTACCCTACAAGCGAAGTACCAAATAATTTCCTCTCTTAATAGTGCATTTTAAGTGAAAGGCTTTAATTTTATATGTACACAGAGAACAAAAGTTCTGCACAGGCAGTATTTTTGCACAGAACAGGAGACCCCAGTTTTAGTGTTTACAGGATAGGAAGATGAAAGGGTTTAGAGTATTTGGTTTTGCCAGCTCAAAGGGAGATTTTGAGAAGGAAATTTTGTTTGTTGACATGATGTAAATTCTATGATGGCTCAGTCCTGCATTTCTATTTCATGTGTATGCTTTCAAATGACTTTGAACAAACACATTTCAAAATGAAATGAGGAAAACAAAGAAATTACTAAGAAACCTCCAAGAACTTTTACCATATTGTTTGACTGGACATCAATGCAGGACATATTTAAACTACAGTAAGAGCATTGCATACTAAAATTTCCTACCTTTGAACATACTTTAAAGTACAGAAACTGAAAAAATAAAATTTAAAAAACCAAATCAGCAACTTGAATTTACATTCAAAATCAAATTTGTGTAAACAGTTTTACAAATGTGTTTGTTCTGGAATTCCTCTGCAAGAGCTATAGCAGGCATGAGCAGGCAAGAATGAACAGGACCTAACAAAAAATGAGCTATAAACATTCAAGTATCACTAAAAATGTCCTGATTCTGTCTCTCTGCCATGCAGAGCACAAAGATCATCCTCCTGATGGCTTCATTGCAGGTAGGGAGAGAGGTGTTGCTCAGTGCAAAGAAGAGGTACAGAATCAGGACCATAACAAGCAGCATTTACAAAGTCAATTAATCCCTTGGAAGTTGCTCAGGGCTAGATTTCTAGAGATAAATAAAAGCTGTTAGAAACTAACAGCAGGGGCACTGCTGAAACCATCAGGTGCTAAAATGAATTTGTAGGTCTTCAGAAATCTGTCCCCAGTGCACCGTTTCCTCATTTTACAGGGGAATAAAGGGGGACAATCACTTGAATGGTGGTGAATTCATTGAGCCAGACTTTAGGAAACTGCAGGGACTTGGAGATTAGCACCTGCTCCTTCAGAACAACTTAAGCCAGTGGTATTTATTTCCCAGTGTGAACCCCGTGTTTCTGCACAGAGCACATGGATGCCATTGTGCCTGCTCCTTAATCCTGTGAAAACCCTGTGGATGCCAAGAGGTGTGCTGCTCTGCTCAGCTGCCAGGTTGGATCTTGTGCAGAGCTCCTCTGAACTCCAGAGGAGTGGAAATGGTGATGGGTGGTACATGACTCTTGGAGCTGAGCCCTACAGCTCATGTTCACTCTTGTGAGCACTGGCCAGGGGTAGGACTGTCAGCATATGCCCTGCTCCAGTTTTATTAGCAGCACGTTTCCTGGCAGTATTGGGTTAATGGTTGGACTCAATGATCTTAGTGGTTTTATGGTTCTATGTTGTGAAATCCAGTGAGTCTCTGTGAATGATATTAAAAGTGGGGATTTACAGGGAATCTGCCAGAAATTGACTTTTATCATGCAGAGCTGTGTAATGGATTCTATTTCCTTGGTGGGTGATGAAGCAGAAGAAGATTAATGCTGTTGACAGTAGAACAAGTCCAATGCAAAGAAAAGCTGCGAGTATCAGGCTGGCTTCTCCAGAACTCAAAGTTTTGCTGAAAAAATTGCCCACTTTGTTGTCATAATCTGTTAAAAGAGAGTCATAAATGAGAAATCTGCACATGAAACTGAAGAGTTTTAAATGGCATTTTAAAAAATCCTTACCCTTTGCAGTGGTTCCATTTGTTGCAGCAGTTATATTGTATGCTCCAGTTGTGTGTCCTTCAAAAAAAACATAGTTAAGTTGATAGCCTTAATAAATATTTTTTCTCTTTTGAAAAAAGTAGAGTTGACTTTATTTCATTATTTCTACCTTGTTGATCTGAAAAGAAATTGTGATTAGATTGTCACAGCTGTTCCTCTGGGCAGCTCCATGGGCAACATCTCCCTTCTTTGTAGGCATCTCTGTTACTCCACTACTTACTGTAGTGATGGGACAAGGAGTAACTTATAAACTGAAAGAGGGTAGGATTAGATGGAATATAAGGAAAGTATTTTTTATTAAAAGGATGGTGAGGCACTGGCACAGACTGGCCAGAGAAGCTGTGGATGCCCCATCCCTGGCAGTGTTCAAGGCCAGGGTGGATAGGGCCTTGAACCACCTGGTCTAGTGGAAGGTGTCCCTGTCCATGGCAGAGGGGTTGGAACAAGATGATCTTGAAGGTCTCTTCCAACCCAAACCATTCCATGGTTCAGTTCTGCATTGGCTTGTCCATTTGAAATCTCACAGCCCACATGAATATGTGGAATCAAATAAATTCATCATATCCAAGGAAGGAGTATTTTTGCTACATTTGACATCTGCATTTGTCATCGTGCTGCTGCAGGGTTATAGGTATGAGGTGTGCCTACTGGCACTGTTTCAGCTCTCATGGAGGAGTGTAGCCAGCACAGTGGGGACATAGGCAGGAGATGCTGGATCCAGATGTTTAGTCAAGTAATGGGGTGTGGAGAGGCTCACAAAACACTTTTGGCTTCACTCACATGTGTTGGAAGAGACAAGCACCACTCAAAAAGTTTGACAACTTTTCTTAGTCAAGAGATCACCTATTTCTTGGACAAGATGAACAACCATTTTCTGGAGCTCCTTTTATCCCAGCTGGTGTCTGCCAGTGCAGGGAGGAGTCCAAACAGCTCTGCAAGCCATCAGGGGTCACAGGAAGGAACCAGCACCATGCCAGACTGTAGGCCCTCCTGCACAATGTGGCAAAAAGGCTTCAAAACAGCTTCGCAGATGTTTTCTGCACCAGCTTTAAATGAAAAATGGTCCCTAGGCTGCCACTGTCTCAGAAGGGCACTTGTGAAGCACCAAGTGCTTTCAAGTTGCAGCAAAGTGCACCAAAGATTGCTCTCTTTCCCACCCAGGCACAGGTGAGCTGTCTTCCTTTCATCCCTGCCTTCCATCCACTTGTGCTGCCACACACCTCTGAGTCCTAGGACATTTCTGATACTGCACCTGATTTATTGATGGTGTAGGTTGTCTCCATGCCAGCATGGATGTGATCAGCCACATGACAGTGCAGAAGCCACGTTCCAGGGTTTTCTGCTATGAGTTCAACTGTCTGGAAAGTCCCAGGGAAAAGGTCATATACATCTCCTCTGTGGTCCTTATCTGTCTGTGGCAAAGCAAAACCAGAATTGTTAGAGTCATGCCTCAAATACTGTCCCATGGGCACTCAAATATTCCAGTTAGACTTCCAGCTCCTTAACACAGATCAAATGCTTCTTGTACATTTCTAGTGAGCATCATCCAGAGAAACTGAGATCTGTGGACACCTCTCATTTAATCCATTATATAACAACAGCAGACCCCTCCTGATGACTCCAGCTGTTGGTTGAGCAAAGGTGTTTCTTTGGCAGATAGATTTGTCAGGTAGTCCTGCCAGTGGCAAACTGTCACAGCATTAAACTGTACTCTAACCTGGCATAACTCTAATTTCCTCCCTGTATCTTCCCATACACCTATGAGTAATCACATATTCTAACCCACCTAAGCATGTCCCCTACTAGATTAATAGAAGCTTAACAAGGATCTCACTCATTTCATATTTCCTTCAAATGCAAAACTCCAACAAACCTCAGCATCAGCCCAGGGCTCTGTACCTAATTGACAAAACCAGGCTGGAAATATGGATTTTTTTGTATGTTTTTCCCATAAATTTCCCGTCATCCTATAAAATTTTTACTTTGATTTATTTTACCAACCTTGAAGATGAAGGTCTGTGCGTGGAAGTGAACTGTGTGGATATCCACTTCATTGCCCATTCCTATCAAATACCAGTTTGTCCTATCACCTTTATCCATTGTTAGACCCAAGAGACTGTTGTAAATCTTCCCATTGATTGCTGGAAGAATGACAAAAGAGGAATTATTAATAACTGGCCATGGTGTGGGTGATTATAACCTGTACTTCAGGCACCCTTTGCACTTTCAGGGGAGAAGGTGTGCTCAGGCAGAGAGGGGACAGGCCTGTGTGGTCAGGACAAGTGCTGTCCACAGTGACCACTGCCACTGCAGGGACACAGGCATGCTTTTGTTTCAGTTTCCAAATTGTGTAAGTATACATCAGCAAACATTTTTCTGTCTTACAGAGTGTCAAACTGTATTTTTATTGGTTGAGATTGAAATCCTGAGCAAACTGGATTTATGCTGAGAAGCTACATGGAAAAAGAGGGAATAGAATTGTTGCCTAAAATGGGTACCAGCTGTAGAAAGAGAAGTTTATTTTGCCAGGACTGTGTGTGTCCCCATGCAGTCTATTCTGCCCAGCTCCTGGACTGGCTGTAAATACAGCCACAGTTTTAAAATATCATCCCTATGCTCCTAAAAAACAAGCCTTGGAGGAACACGGCTCCCAAATGACAAGGGCATTCTGGCAGGGCAGCCTCTTCCCAAGAGTATAAGAGTAAACCATCTTGTTAGAAAAAATATCTTGGCTGGGCCTCATGAAATCTTTTTGTTTCCAGCAGTTTATGAAGTTGTCACATGGCTGGGTAACTGCAGGATAAGTCCAATGTCTTCCTAAAAGGGCTGTGAAAAATAAATCTCTTTCGTCTTGGCTGCTGCTGCTGAGTCCTACATACCATGCATGCTGTTGCCTTCTACAAAGTTCTTAGTGGAATTAAAATCGTCAGGATCCTTATGAAGGTATGTTTCAATATTTTCTCTCAGATACCAGGATTCATTTTCGTCAAACACCATAAACAGAAGAGTAAATTCACGATCAATGTCTTTCCTTAGACCTCTTTCATCTAAAGTTCCTTTTCTGCAAACTACAAGGGGCCCAATCAGACCACTGTATGTGTCCTGAAATAAAATAAATATATACATTACAGATTTTCAGTTCATCTATTTATGAAATAGATACAGATTAACTGAAGATTAAATTGCTTTTTCCTAGCAGATGAGAAAAAATCAATCTGATTAAAATCTTCTTTCACTGTGTGCTTCTCTGGTAATTTACC
Source organism: Polioptila caerulea (assembly GCA_013397295.1). Lineage (NCBI taxonomy): Eukaryota > Metazoa > Chordata > Aves > Passeriformes > Certhiidae > Polioptila > Polioptila caerulea. The sequence continues at coordinate 489,394 of VYXF01009199.1, read as the reverse complement.
AAAGCAATGACCTCCAGTCTTCCCTTTCAACCTCACTCATTGTGTGATTCTGTGCTTTTGTCTAACATTTTGTCTTCACCCCAAATCCCTTCAACTATTCTTTAAGGAAGAAGTCACATCACTGTGGTGTATGCCTTGGGATTGCTGTAGGTTAAATTACCCAGGCAGGTGCAATTGTTAGTAAAGAGGACAAAGCATCTAGCTCTGAAAAAGGTTTCTCTAGTCTGTGGTCCCCTCCCATCTGAGAGGCAGAATTCTCCAGAAACATTATACAAGGCATGATGTGTTAGCCAGAGCAATGCAAGCTTTAATGGCCATTTCTTGGTTACCTTAACAAAATTTGCCGTTGAATAATAGACCCAAGTGATACAATTTGGATCTGTTTTGCCGGGACCGGATCGTTCTGGGACATTCCACCTGTAGGTGTTTATTTCCCCTGAAACAGAGAGAGAACAATTTTACCTTGAGCAGCTAAGTATTAGAGGCTTTGAATAGCATCTAACTCAGTCCTCCTACCCTCCTCATCAAAAAACTCCCTGTGGAAGCATGCAGCAATGGGATAGGGATATGATTCTTCCTTCCAGGAGGTCAGTGAGGTTGCAGTGCTGTAAATGAAGGCAGATTGCTCTGGAAAAGAAGATTTGCAAATGATACTGACTAAAGTGGCCTTCCCACAAAAGGAAGTTTACACATAGGACTCTTCATCATTACCCTTGGCAAAACTTGTAGTAATTAAATGATCTTGGCTGCTGATGCTTAATGTCAGTTGAGGCATTGGGAGCCAAGCCCAGAAAGTGTTTCTTGGTCCTTCTGAATTGAAAAGGGCAAAAAGAAGTGGCAGTTGCCCCTGGGATTTTGCAGAGGGTGCTGCAGAAGCGTGTCAGCTGGGGGCCCAGATAGGAGAGCTGAATATGTACCAGCCTGCTGTCTGGTAGCAGCAGGGGGGTTCTTTCCTTATCCAGATGAGCCCCTGCTCCACAGCAATTACCAGGGAACCTCTGTCCTATCCCAAATGTCATCTTCTCTGCCACATCCTCCCTGAGCAGAAATTCCCTGACCTCTAATTTAAAAATAAAATGGCAACAAATGGATGGGGAAATGATCTGTTTGGGTGAGGATCATTACTGTAAACTGAACATAAACAGCTGTGTTCAGATGAACTGCATATGCTGTGTATCCCTGCTTCGTTTTTTTTGCTGGTACTGCGGGAGAGGGTAGGAAACCAAGATGTGGTCAACACTTTGCCCTTTTAAGTGGTGGAAAAATGTTGAACCAAGCAATCTCTGTCCCAAAAGTCTTTCAGGGTAACAACAGCCAAGAGCATCGTGGGACATGCTGTGAGTCAGGTGAAAACCAGAAAATCACAGAACCATGGATTTAGTACAGCTACAACCCAACAGCTGCCAATACCTGTGGGCATCCAGGCAAGGTGAGTTTTTAAGTGTGAAGGGTTGAGAATTGACTGAGCCTAGTTTTGTGTCACTGAGCCACTACACTCTTAATGCATCATGCAATAGTGGCAGTAACTACAAAAACAAAAAAATGGTGACTATCAGCTCTCATACAATATGAGATGGGTCGCAGGTAAGTATTGTAATATCATTTACTCTTACAGGATAAGCACCACGTCATGGAGACAATAAATCTATGTCATGGAAACATAGGCCATGCAAGTGTTTGTCATCCACCTGTACCTAACCTACATGTTATATGTACATTTCTTTTTAGAGGGTGTGATCTGAGAAGGAAGGCTGGTCATAGTCCTCCACCCCTTCCTTGCTTTTTCCTCCTCACCTCAGGATATTTGGAGGCTGTAGATGGAAAAAATCTCCACCTTACTTAAAAGCTGACACTCTTCAGAAGGCATTGAAGACCCATCTTTGAAGTGCAAATAAGGCATGACCCCTGAAAAAAGCTATAAACATGAGGAAAATTGATGTTTTCTGCCTTTTTTCTTCTGGGTAAATGGAAGAATGAACATGGAGAGAACAAAGCTGTGGCAGATGACAGCTGATTTAGCATAGGCTGCTACAGATATGCTTTCTGCATTTATTTACCATGCCCCCACAGTTTCTTTAGGAGCTGGAAGTGCTCTCAGGGGTATAGTTTGTCAGGATGCAAATCTGTCTGATGTCTAATTTAAGATTTATTAGAATTAGACATTCTTTGGCAAGTTTGGGGTGAGCAGTCCACCCTAGCCTAGGAAGACAGACAGTGAGGATTTCCAGAGGATGGTGGTGGGGACTGAGGTGGCCAGAAATTTTTCTTGTTTTCAGCGATTTGTTTTTGCTTTTTCCAAACTCTCTAAGGAAAAGTCTGTCCTTATGTCTTGCTGAAGAATGCTTTTGGCTTGCTCTCAAACACAGCTTCCCTCATCTAACTCATCCCAAGCCTGCTCCCATGTGGGCACAGGGGACATGACAGTAGTGTTCCCGTTGTTACATCTCAACCACCAGCCTAACAGCTGGTGGACAAGGGAAAAACAAGGGAATTGTATATAAATCAGTTCCTTTTTTTTTCCCTCTCCCATGTATTAACCAGGTATACATTCATCAAACTGCAACAAGGCAGATGTTGGCTCATATTTGGACATGAGTTCCTGTGTAATTGTACTGTACAGATACAGATGCTCACAGGAAAGAAATTTCAGCTTGCAAAGAGCTTTATTACATCAAAATTTCTCGTCATTTAGTTTCACACTCAAGTTCACAAATACTGGGAAAAATTTTGCATGGGTGTTGGAAAAACAAATGTGTGTACACTTTGGATTGACTACAATGCCTGGGTTTGACTTCCTACTAGAACGCAAACCCAACAAAAAAAATTGAAGTTCAAAAAGTTTAACTGGAATTTTTCTATATGAAATGCTATTTTCCACTGTTTTCCTTGCAAGAAACTGGGGCATATTTGGTACACTTTTCCAAAGACTGTTAATTCACATGACAGCTACATTTTGCATTTTATGCGTGACTCTGAATGCAAATGCCAATTCTGTGTAGGCCTGGAGAGGAACAATTAATATTAATATCTGCAATTGTTACCTCTGAATTTGAAAGTTTTTAAAACATTGTTAGAGTGTCAGTCTGGAGACAAATGCAGCACTGGCTCACATTTTTCTTGTCATGATTATGGGCTTGCTTCTCTCTCTTTTGTAGGTTGTCCAGTGATATTACTTTCCTGTTTCTACCCCTGATAGGAATGAAGGCTCGTTCTCTGCCCAAACATGCTCACTTGATCAAGAGCCTACATGTATAAAAACTCAGAACTGCAGCTGAACAAACGTTGAGCATATTATGCTTGGGAGAATATATAGATATGGGCAAGTTTGAAAGTGGGATTATAATTCATGTGCTAAAATGCTTTTATATACAGCCTCTGTACCTCAAAGAAAAAAAAAAAAAAGAAGAAGAAAAAAAAGGATAGCCTTACCAGGGAGGGTAATTGGAGTCTCAGGCTGTTCTTCACAACCCACTTCTTCTATACCATGTGCACTTATCGAGTAAGGCCTGCTGGCTTTGTTCTTAAATACGATCAGTACGGAGTCACCGACCTCAGCATGGAGTAATGGCCCTAAATTCAAACAGAAGATGCCAGTGATTAATGCTGCTTTTCTGAATTCAATGAACTTTCAATAGTTTGGCCTAGGAGTAGAACCAAGGTCTCCATCAAAACCACTGGGCTTTTCTATTCTTTCAGAAAAGCCATCAAAATTGGTTATCTCAGCTAAAGAAAACTCCATATGTATAAATAATCCCTTTTCAGTCAATGGAAGGAATTGTTCTTTCTGAAGACAAGTCTTTGGACAGCTGGTTTTTAAGGAAAACTCCTGAGGAGATTTTGATTCTTTCAAAATTTTATTTCTCAAGCTGGTAATTGCTGCATTTTAAACTTTTCTTTTTTAACTCTTGTCCTTCAGAAAAGGAAATGGTAAATATATTCCTAGAGAAGGTTATCCCGAGGGAACAGCATGAAACTGTATCAGGGGAGGCTTAGTTTCGATATCAGGAAAAGGTTCTTCACCCCGAGGGTGGCTGGACACTGGAACAGGCTCCCCAGGGAAGTGGTCACAGCCTCAGCCTGACAGAGCTCAGGAAGTGTTTACTCTCAGGAACATGGAGTGATCTTGTGCAGGGCCAGGAGTTGGACTTCAATGATCTTCCAACTCAAAACATTCTATGAATTTATGACTAATTTAGGACCAGTTGTGGCCTGCTTTTCACCCCATAAAAAACATGAGCTGATGGTTATTTTATGATGGGTAAAATTACATCTTGTCCAATTGCAAACACAAATACATCTCCTTAATATTGTCTTTATCTGTTTACAAGAGTCTCCACCATGTTACAAGCCCTGAAGCTAAGGTGAATCCTGGAATTGCCATTATAGCACTCCTTAGGATATCCCTCATTCATGTTCAAGAATGAATTCTTTAATTTGGAAAAGATCTTTACGCTCAGCAATACACATAAATAGTGTGTAAAATCACTAATACATGGAATAGGCATCAGTGTTCCTTAATTTCCATCTTAAAAACTCTAGAGAACATCTTAGTTTTTGGAAAGCAGTCTTCTTGCTGACCACAGGCTTGGGTCTGTGAGACATGAGAGCTACTTGCCCAGGATTTCCAAGTGTTCCTCCTCTTCTGTCCTCACTTTGCGCTGTGTGAAGTTGCCACTGGTGTACTCCCTGTACACCACCTTCTTGTATTTTGAACCAATCAGGTCCTCTGCTTGGCTCAGGAAAACATGCCCATAGCTGCAAAATAAAAAGGCAATAAAAGCACTAAAGAGTACATATCTGAAAGCTTGGGTAACTGTTGTGTTATTCACAATAGATTTAATGAGAATATGCAGCTTGATGCAACGTGCTAATGGATGTGAAGGCCTTGAGAGATGCAAGAGGTTTTAAACAGCAATAGCAAGAGTGATAATCCTCACTGAATGCACACCCTCTTCAAACAGGTAAAGCTGAGGATAAGTTGCACTCTCCAAAAATTTTGGGAACACAAATCCTTCACTAGAGCTGTCAGAGCAGAGGTAAAGTGCAAGATGAGAGAGGTTGCAGCTGCCCTCTCCAGCTGCATCATTCGCTCCAATAAAAGCTACTGCCTGTCCCTGGAAACCTGAATCCTCTTATCATGATAGCTGCTTATGCTATCTTGGCTATTAGTCAGCCACAGGAGGATGATAAACAAAGCTTGACCTTCTAAAATAAATGCTGAGATAAGAGGGAGCTGTTTTACCCTTCCCTCTTGCTGCTGTGTACTGCACAGGTTGGATGCTTTCCCAGCATGACAATAAAGGGAGAAATCTGTTTTCCCTTCTGCACCTGGAAGAGGATGCTTTCCAGGTTTACCCTCAGTTTGTTGCTGTTCCCATGGGATCCCAGAGGGCTGACTCGCCGGCAGGGGACACTCACAACCCGCTGTGCAGCTGAGCGTTCACCCTCTTCTGGGAGCAGCTGTCTCCTGGCGGCTCATCTCCAAGGTGCCCCTGGCAGGGGAGTTGCAAGGTTGGCTCACAATATACAAAATAAAACAAAAAAACTGCCCCAGGGATACTGCTTACTGTGTAGTGAGCTATGTGTGCAACAGCAGCCTTTGACAGTACTGGAGTTTATGTTTTCTTTAAACTCACATCATCACCTGTGACTCTTCAGGTGTATTTTTTACAGACTCCTCTTCCTCTGTACAAGGAACAGTTTCCCAGATGCTTTTCTAAGGTTTATTTTTGACATATGTTCCTTTTTGCTTTCACCAAAGTGTCCTCAGAGTCCAGTCCATGCAATATGATCTGGAATGTGTATTTTTTTCACAAGTTTTTTATTCCTTAACACAGTACAATGATTCACTTGCAGGGTTACTTATGTTCTGATCTTTTCAGGGGTTCTAGGAGCTACCATGCTTCAGGAAAGCAGATTCAGCACCCCTTAATGCATCTGCATTGCCTACAGGAGCTCACATCTGGAACAGGAGCCTGACTTCCTCCTCTATGAAAACCAGAAGCCTGGGATGGCAAGGTTGGGGAGAGTGAGGGAGAAGAGGGGGTTGGAGGTTGTAAGGTTGAGCCAAACTTAGAAGCCTTCTTGAATTCAACATCATTACAAGACACTCTGAAATGAAAGCATTTGAAACTGGTGCCTATAAACTAGTCTAGTCTGAAAGGCTGTGATTTTATAAATACATTTTGTCGTATTGTGTTTGGCAAAGAGTTCCTCCTAAAAAATACAAGACTGGCGGCATGAAATGGCACCTCAAAGTTTCCCCACCACCATAAGTGTGTCCTGTGCCCGCAACTGTTTTTTGGGTTGAGTACCTTTCCTCGTAGCTGCTGATGTTGTAAATCTTTGGTGCCGAGCTCTTATTTGAGGCATAGTCCCACTCAATTTCCTCTGCAGCAATGTAGTAGAGCCTCATGGCTCCACGCTGCTGCTGGGCTCGGGTGTTGTTGCGGCAGCTGCTGACCTCGTAGAGATGTTTCATCCCACCAACAAAGTGATCAAAAGTCCTGCAAACCACCTTGAATGTGCCTGGAAAGAACAGTACATGGCATTTAAACAATTAGAAAAACCTAACAAGCATTTTGGCAAATTAGGTCCTGTGTATATCTCTGATCTGCCCTCAGACAATCCTAACCTATGCTGCTGTGTGGAAAGTCAAGAAAGAGGATGTTTAAATAAAATAATAGAGTATTCTGGGCTGGAAAAGATCTCCAAGATTATCAAGCCAGCCATTAACCCAGCACTGCCAAGTCTACCACTAAACCATATCCCTTAATGCCATATCTACAATCTTTAAATCCAGAGATGGTGACTCCACCACTCCCTGGGCAGCCTGCTCCAATGAACTAAAACTCCCTGATGCAACCTGAGGTTATTTTCTCTTTTCCTGTGACTTGTTACTGCTTGGGAGAGGAGACTAACACCCAGGCAGTTATAGAGAGTGAGAACATCCTCTCTGAGCCTCCTTCTCTCCAGGCTGAACCCCCCCAGCTCCCCCAGCTGCTCCTCACAGCACTGGTGCCCCAGACCCTTCCCCAGCCCCGCTGCCCTTCTCTGGACACGCTCCAGCCCCTCAGGGTCTCTCTTGCAGTGAGGGGCCCAGAACTGAGCACAGCATGGGAGCTGTGGCCTCCCCAGTGCCCAGGACAGGGGGACGGTCACTGCCCTGCTCCTGCTGCCCACACCATTGCTGAGCCAGCCCAGGGTGCCATCGGCCTCCTTGGCCACCTGGGCACACACTGGGTCATGTTCAGCTGCTGTTGACCAGCAACCCCAGGGCCTTTTCTGCTGAGAAGTTTTCAAGAAACTGGCTCCAGCCTTTGGCATTCCATGGGGTTACTGTGGACCATGTGCAGGACCCATCAGGACTTGACCTTGTTTTGCTCATAGGAAAAACTAGCCTGCTCCATCTTTGCTCAAAAATCACCATGAATTACATCTAGCTATTTGAGTTAGATTAGCTTGGCCAAGGAAACTGAAGAGCACTTAAATGTCTGGCAGCAGGAATAAGCTTGCCAGCGAGCCCATGCTGCAGACATGCCCACGAGGAATACAAGGAGACGTAGGAGGAAGCACTCATTGCAAAACTCAATAAAGGCATAGAGGAACAAGGGGTGTGTTTCAGAGATGCTAGTTCCCTGTCCCTGAGCACAGAGCCACGGTACCAGCCTTCAGTGCAAGAGACTCTCCACTGAGCCCCTGCAGTTTGCCTGGTGTAATCAAGCTAATGAAGGGCTCTGCAGATACAGATACAGACCCACTATACAGGAATGGCTGCTTATAACCATTTCTTTAGATGCACAGTTGAGGTAAACTGGAACTCTCTGACCCTTTGCATTCCCTCCATGAAAGGCCAAGCCACCATGAGCCTTTTTTTTTGGTAGCTCGGGTGGTCAAAGACAGTAGTGATTGTGGCAGTATATTTTGGCATGTTCATGGGCAGATTTGAATATTTATACTCTCATTTTCTCCTCCCCATTTACTCAAGCAGAAGCTGACCATGATTTTGTCCTGTACAGCTCCACCTGCTAGCACTGTGTGAAGGAAGAAAGCACTTTCACAGCTACTTTGTATGTGAGTCAGTGATAGAACTAAAATTAGAAGCATAGCTTTGTCCAGACTAGATCTCAGTCCATTTCCTGTGCTTCAGAGGCAAAAATGATGAAAAAAGTAACACATAATCTAAAAAAAAAAATCACACGCATTGGCAATGGTAAAGTTCTGGTAATTCATATAACTTCCCTTATTGCAAATAGAAGCCAAAAATTAATAATCTCTTGGAATAATTGTTTTGTGTGAGTCCTACAGTGCAGTTTCATGACAGATGGTGGAAATGTTTGGGATTTCTGTAAGAAAAATTTCAGTTGTCTGACAGGCATCTGCAAGAGAGGTCTAATCTGGCACATACACAACTCCAATGTACATTTCTATCAGGTGCCCTGGCCATGGATGGCCCTTGGCATAGCCTTGTACAACCCTGATGACTCTGTTAATTTAAACAGAGTTGCACCAATGTAAAGCAGTGTTGTACTCTATATAATGAAGATTATTTGGTGTCTTCAGCAAACAACTCATACTCTCCCAGTTTGAAGTATGAATTGCTGGATTACCCATGAGATTTAAAAGTACCTTTAATGTATAAGCTTCTGAAGAAACTCCTGAAGACTGGCAATTATTAAAAAGTTTCTGTTGAAATTCTAGAATACCTCAAATGATGTTGACTATCCACATGGCCATGAATTTGCTTTTCTAAAACAGTATGTTTGGAGAATTATAAAACTCTGTGAGCATCCTGTTAGCTATCTCTCTGTCTGCTGCTCTGCCCATCCCCAGGTCATTAAAGCCTCTGGTCTTTGGTGCACATGCATATTTGATTTATACACCTTCCCAGAAAAGTAATCCAGCCTGAATTCTCAGCCATGCCGGATCCCCAGGGTTTCTGTCCATGCTTTCAGCCTCCTTGTGCAGAGCAGAGCATCTCATTGTGTGTTATTTTGGCTGACTGGTATCTGCAAGTGCCACACAACCAAAATCAGTTCATGAACATACCCACACGGTCTGGCTGCATTAGTGCTGTCCCTGATAAGTGAGGAAACAAGGCCAGCCCATCCCTTGTCGTCCCTCTCAAGTCGATGGTGTTTCCTTGAAAATGAACCCCGTGCATGTCGTAGTGACTGCCCAGCCCAATGAGGTGCCAGGAGACCTTGTCATTCTTGCACATGGTCAGGCCTGGCAGATTGCCATACAAGTAGCCGTTGACAGCTGGAGGAGAAGGAAAAATCCTGGTTAGCAGCAGGTCCACAGAAATGCATCACAGAGCCTCCTACCACCTACCTGGCCAGAGACTCCTGACTAAAGGGGCATTTTGTGAAGCAAAGGTAGCATTGGAGGGCACCAAACTAACATCTAAGTGCAATTCCTATAAACTTGGAACTTCTACCTCTTTGGATTTAGCCTGTAAAGTCGTGTAATAGCCCTTTGCAGTGATGCAGCACTCCTCCTCCAAGCTTTTCAGACACCAGTCAAGTGTACAAATTTGGTAACTTCTTTCAGCCTGGGGAATGTATAACCAGGTCACTAAGGCTATGGAGAGGACCTTAAAGAGTCTGAATTACAAATTCAGTTCTGGTGGAGCCTTTTTATGTGATTTTGACCTTTGATTGCCACCTTTACTTCCTAAATTTATATCTTTCTTTTACAAGGGTGTTATGAGGCTAGACTCCCTAATCCTCAAATGTTCTCTGTGATCAATGTGTGAAAGATGCTATAAAAGAACAAATTTTCAGTATGACATCCATCTCATAGCAGAAGAATAAAATAGATAGGTCCAAAAAGCCCCAGAGCTAACAATATATATCTAAAGGAAACACAGGTTATGTGATTTGCTCAAGTCTGTCATCCCAGGGATATCTTGGAGGAGATCCATGCTGAAGTCAGATACTTGCATCCAGAAATGATGTTGTAAAATATTTCTGGCCATTCCCCTAGTCTTTGCATCTCCTCTTCCAGAGGTGATCACTGCCCAAATGGGAGATGGCAGAGCAGGGCAAGTAGAATTTACTGCAGGAGCCAGTGCCAAGGCCAGCAATGAAATTTAAAACACTAGTGAGCATTGGCTTGTTCTGCAGCTGATGCTGTCTCTGGCATTGTGCCTTTTTATCGAACCAAGTATTGTATCTAAAACCAATGTTTGTTCCCTTTTCCCAGATGTAGTTGGTAGATGGACACATTCATTGCCATTGTCACTGGGGTTTCAGCGTGCACTTCAAAGGCATCAGGAGCTGGCCATAAGCTGACTGACAGCTTTCCAGCTCACTCTCCAGAGCAGAGCAGAGAGCTATGAATGATGATAAAACCCACCAACTCATCTTCCTAATATGATTGAATAAAAGGTATCATTAACAGATATTAGATATTTTATACCATGCATTTTGTTGGATTCCTTGAAATCAGCATCATTTTCATCTACTTTTGAAGGGTCTCCAGTAAATGCTTCAATATTCTTATTCAGATACCAGCTGTCATTCTCATCAAAGATTGAAAAGAGGAGGTAAAATTCTCTGTCTATTCCTTTCTGTAGACAAAAAGAAAGGCAAGACATAAAAAAAAGTCTATTTAATAAAGATGAATAGGATTTTATAACAAAGCTTTCTTTTCCCTGAAGCAACCTTCTTACTAAATCTGCACAGAGACAGGAATTGACATCTTTTCATCAGCCAGAAGGATAAATAAAGTGTCCATTACGTGGTGTGAAAAGAGTTATTATTTACATGGAAAAGACAGAAAAGCTAAGGAAGAGCCAGGATATCGGGGAATGACAATTTTGTCTTCTTAACCGTGTGCTTAGATCAGCTTTTACTCTGAGTGACATTGATTTAATCTCTGTAAACTGAGCTGGGAACTGGGCAAATTGCCTGTATGGGAACCTCCATAGTGCACCACCCTGCTCTTAGGGACAAGCAGATATTCACACTGGGCACCTGTGTCCCGTTGTGATTCAGGGTGTTCTTCCGACAGACCAGCAAAGGTCCCACGAGGCCCGAGTTGGTGTCCTTGACAGCATCAGTGGCTGAATAGTACAGGTAGGTCAGGCATGGGGGGTCACTCCCAGAGGGACCTCCGTTTTCTGGCACCCTCCACTTGTACGTGAAGGTTTCACCCGGCTTGACGTGGGCTCCTGGCTTCAGGTAGCCTGTGGAGAGAAAGTTGAGATGCATCAAGATTACAGGAATCTTTGTCTTCCTGGCTACCAGAGTTAGATGGAATAGCTGCTGATTTCTGTGGAAATCCCATAGTTTGGGCACTTATGCCATGGGAACATCTCACCCGTTGAATATGCCATGGGGACAGCCAAGCTCCACCTTCCAGTGTTACCTTGGATTATCTGGATCCAATCAGACAAGGCATGCTGAGCTCATCCTGGTGCTTAAATGGCTTCCTCTAATGCTTGTCGCTTACCTGCCCCATCATGGAATTTATCTCTGGCACAAACTCAGACTCTGCCTGTCATTAAGCCCCAACAAATCAATTACATTAGAGAGTGGAGCTAGAGCTGTGGCTCTTTAGAAATGCAAAACAAATCTGATCCTGGTAATTGTTTCTTTTTTATTTTAGCTGTAGCGATGCACAGTAGCCTTTGTCAGCACCTCCAGGGAGTAGATGAAATTGTTCTTTGTCGGAGGCTGCTTTTAAAGGATTTGGGCCAAGGTCTGCTGCCATGCAAAGGGTGGATTTAGACTTTTTTTGACACTTGAGCATCCATTGTCTATATTTTCTCAGCACAGTCAGTCTCTAGTACTCCAAGAAAATCTTAGAAACTTGGATATGAGTGAAAATAGCAGTATTACATCTGTGCACAGCTATTTGCTGCAAACTGCAATAGAAAGCAGAGCATAACTTCCACAGTATCCAATACTACTGGATTCATCCTGTAGTCCTCAAAGAGGCAAACATTGACTTGGAGTCAAAAGCCTCTGAGACCAACAAGTGTCAAATGCAACATGCAAGGGTATTTCCTGAGAGCACTGAAAAAGACATATTTCTGCAGATATCTCTAGATGTGAGTATTTTTATTTATTGTATTTTCACATGAGTAAGCTGCACTTAGACGATGCACAACCTCTGAGAAATTATTTATCCTCAGGATAAACCTACAGCTTCTACATATATACCTACAGGATTTCTGCATATATACACTTGTAGATAGATGTAATGGGAATCCACAGCACAAGAGTTAAAAGGAGAGAAGAAAGGGCAGAAATATTCTTGATGAATCTGGAGTCAAGTTTCTCTCCAAAGACCCAGAGGTGTGCCAGCTCACATGGCTGCTGAATTGTAGGTTTTGAGTTGATTTTGGTACACACTGAAGTGTGCAGTGCTGAAGGGCACTGTTACCAGGGACTGTTAAATGAAAGCACAACAGCTTTGCAAGCAAGAAGCTGCACTCCCATTGGAGAACTATTTCTGACATGGGTGGCGTTAGGATCTGTGCAGATAACTTCAAGGCTGAACTCAAGCCAGTTTTCTTTAATGTTTTGCCTTCTGGCAAATTTGTTGAATTGCAAGGTCAGCAACAAGAGACAACAATTTAATAAATCCTTTTGCATTGATTTTGTTGTATGATGCGTTTTACCTGTTGACCTAATTCTCTCTTAGCACAATTTTCAAAAGAGGGATTATGTCCCATGAGTTTCTTTTGATGCATTGTAGTGGAAACAAAACAATTTAGGCAACAAGAAAACTACATTTCTTTCCAGTGCTGAAAATGCAGCAAAAAAATTTTGGAGACCACAGCATTATCTCTGTAAATGCTATGAATGGGATTCATCTCACCTTAATTGGGCCATCTCAAGCTTAGTCCCTAACCCAAACTCTAGATTTCTGTGGTTGGTGGAGACAGAATCACATCTCCAGAGAGTCTTCTTGTCATTGACTGTAAAAGACCCCTACCAGAAAAACATGATATTTAACATTCAAGAGTTAGACAGTAAGACTCTGTTCTTGCACAAAATGAGAGGAAGAATTTAATAAATGCCCCATTTCAGCACTTATGTATTTATGAGAATTAATAAGGATTATTACTGCTTCATGTTCCATGGAAATCAGATAAAAGCTGCCTTTGAAACTGACTATCCTGACAGTAAAGCAAGGTCAATGCCCAGCCCAGATTAGAGAATTGGGAGTGATGCACCTGAGACTGTGTAGATAGCTATAGCCAAAGACTCAGCAGGGCCATCGTGCCAGATCCTAAGAGTCATAATTCTGGAGCATGTCCAGAGGAGATTCACACCTTACAATGGAGCAATATTAGCTTGGAACTAATAGAAATAGGATTGTGCTTGTGACTTCTGTTCATCATAGACCTCAGCTAGTTTTTGATATCTTGTCTGGCACATATATACAAGGAGAAGAACCATCTCATTTGCAGGCTGTGGAGTCCCATTGATTGTGACATGAAGGGTAGACACAAACTAATCAAATCATCCTTTCTGTGCCTTTGCATCCACAAAAGGGCAAACCTGCAGAGCTCAACAGCAGATTTTTGGACTCAAGTACTATGGATGTGAGGATATGGTAGTGCAGCCAAAACTCACCATCTAAGTAGGGGGCACCTTCCGACAGCTTGCTGAAGCTTACACCATGGGCCATAATGCTGTAGCTTCTTCTGGCTTTGTTGGCAAAAGTAACCAGCACCGTGTCTCCCACTTCAGCTTTTATAACAGGGCCTTAAAAAATAGAGTGAGGGAAAGTATTAGAAGGACTGCTCTCCAGCATATTTCCACCAAAAGAGGAAAGAGCTGCATGTGCTAAATTCCCCTCTCAGTCCAGATGGTTCTACATTCAAAGCTGATGTAATGACGGGGGGGAGTGGGGGGAATATTCACTGTACCAAGTATTCCCAGGTGCTTCATGTCCTCTGACCAAGTCTTCTTACTGAACGTTGCGTCAGTGTATCCCACATAGCGAACCTTCCAGTATTGCCCTCCTATTCTGTCAATCCCTTGGGTGAAATACGTTGCAGATTCACTGTGGAATTAGCAAATCAGACTGGTTAAATAACTGAAGGTTCAAGCAGAACCCTTCATTTCAGGTCAAGTTATTACTCCAGACACAGCAGAAATGCCCCCCAAGTTACTAATCTGCATACACTTTTCTAGCACACAAAGAAAGATATTACAGGTTTGAATCAGTCAGTAAATGAGCATTCACTGTACATTTAGCTTTTATGTTTGACCCTGATTTACTTAGGGAGACATCTACATCAGCTTACCTTAGGGCAAGAACTGTGCACAATGTGTGTCTAATCCTTGTTGGCTTTTCTGGGAGATGCTATAATGCAATTTATCTCCATCAGTAATTTCAGAGAGGAAAATTCTGCCACTGTGGCACCTCTGAACTGCACTGACTGTAAGTGTGAAAGCTGCCTGAAGAATCTTGATGAAGGGTTATTACCTGTGTTGAGCTTGGCACACCTCACTTTCTCCATGGATTTAATGGAGATAAGTGCTTCCAGAAGGCACCTGGAAGCATTGCTGTTATGTATCTAGCATCCTGGCAAGGCTGTTTAAATCCATTCCTCCCTGCCCCTTTCAATTAAAATTAATGACAGTGCAGGACCGAGCCCATGTGAATCACTGGGGCAGTGTCACACAGACTCCTGAAATTAAAGCACTATGGGAGCTGACAAGAAATCTTACCTGCCAGTGGCGTTCAAACCCTGCCCAGTGAATTTATCATAACCGTCAGGTCCATAATTCCAGAGCACTTCTTCAGCAGCGATGTAATATCTTCTCTGATGACTGGTTGGTGAAGAGTGAGACAGGTTTTTTTGGCAGATCTGAACATCATATAGTGCCTCCATGCCACCTGGGAGGAGAAAGAGTCTGGAGACAGTCCCTGACCAGCTGCTGAGTCAGCAATCTCATAGATACAAAGGCACATTCAAAACTCCCTGGGAGCTACATGGATTGGAAACAATTACTACAGTGAATTTCTATTTAAAAATAAATTCTCTGCCTACAATGGGCCAGGCACCAACACACTTCCTTTGCAAGGTGGTACACTTTATGCAACAGGTGAAACCCACAGACATCAATGACACTCTTTAGTGGACTTATTTACTCAATTTCTTAATCTGCATAAGAATAGCAGAATTATTTTGGAGGTCAGAGTACCTCCAGAAATCTGCAAAACTGCATCATCTGTCCCTGACTTCCATTGAAATAGAGACTGGTTATTTCTGCTGAAGGTATTTGTTGCTTGCCAGAATTGAGTGTGTTTTGCCTGATGCAAATCCCACTGGAATCAATGTGTGAAAATTCTCCAAATTCATCTCTGCTAATGATAATTATACATTGCCTGCTGCCATGACACGTAGTTTATGATACATGTTTTTGGGGTCTTGCACTGCACAAGTACCACCATCAACATCACCATCAAATTCCTTCACATTATGGTTTCTGAAAACACTGCCAAGTTTTGCCTGATTTTCATGAAGCAAAAAGCTATTAAGTGTTCAGCTGGCATGATTTTTTTTTTTTATGTGTAAGTATTTATCGACAACAAAAAAAACTGTGTTGAAAAATTGGCGTCCAAAGCTCCTCTCATTGCTCATCAAACTCTCGGGTTTACCTAGGTTGCAAGGTGACAGTGCTGGGTCTAGCAAGCCTTCCTCACATGAGTTACACGGCCAAGTCACTCATACTAGCTGGAGATTTGGCCCGACATGCATCGTTTCTGGCGACTAAACTCATAATGATCATGATGCTTTTCTGGTGAAACAGTTGCAAATTGTTCCAAAGTCACCCAAAAAAGTGTCAAATCCTGCTTTCCCTTGGAAACATCTCCTAGTTTTCTCTTCCAAACCTAAGAGAGGCTGACGAGGGACGTACCTCGTAAGTGCTCGTTGACCTGGCACGTTATCAGCCACCTGCCGGGGCTGCCCGGGGTCATCTCGGCCGTGATGAACGTCGCCGGGAAGAGGCCGACCACGTCTGCTCTCTGGTCTCTGCTGGAGAACGTGTGGCCATAGAAATAAGCAGCGTGGATATCTATCTCGCTGCCCATGCCAAACAGGTGCCAGGACATGGCAGTGTCAGCGCACATCTCCAGCCCGGGGAGATTGCCGTATATGTAACCGTTAATGGCTAAAAACAAAAGTTTGAGACGTTAGGAGAGGTGAAAGAAAAGTGCCTCTGATCCCACTTCTAAGGATGATCCTTTCCTGGCCCAGAAAAGAAACTACATGAATGTTCACACTGAATAAGGCCCTCACAGGCTCCTTGATGAAGAGTAGCATTTTGAACATATATCTTACTGCTCTGGATGATCAAATGCCCCAGATTCTCTGTCTGTGTCTGTGAAAATCATCCTGGGTAATATCAAGATGTTGCAAAAGCCAAGTCATCACCAAAAAGGCCTGATAATGAAATTAACTTGTTCTGCAGATATTCAGCATGGCTGAAATCTATTTCCTCTTGTCCTAAGTCATAAATACACCATTATATATCAGGCTCAAGCACTTGAGATTTGAAAATTATATCAGCCAAATCAGTGAAGTCAGCTCTGTTTTCCTCAGCTTCCACATCTGATAATGTATCAGGATGCTAGGAGAATGAGACTCATATTTTACAAAATATTTTTTTTCCTAGGCTCCTTGGAACAACCAAAATATACAGAAATATCTGGAATTAACTTCTTACTCCAAATGTCCAAATAACACAAAGTACCATTGGCCAATATATGTCTGAAGAGCAGGAGTGGTTATACCAGCTAGCCCACCATCCACAAGCCTTTTGAGAATTCTTTCAATACACACATCTCAAATTGCTCTGCAGCTTTCTTTGCTCTTTTCACAGTTGGACAAAAAAAACCCAAAAAACAAAAAGAAAACCCCAAACCTGGCTTCAATCTGTTGCCTGAGATAAAATGCTAAACAAATGTCAGAGCTGGGCATGAAAGTTGAACATACTTTCTGCAAGTGTCATGCTGGTTTTAGGGAGAGGTTTTTATCAACACAGCACTCCAACATTCTGACCCATCCCTTGCTGACACAGCTAAAGGAGAGATCACAAGGGACAGAAAGTCCTACTGAACTGAAAAGAGCCTGGTCACTGCTGTAGGTCAGCATTTACTCAAAAGTCCTTCTCACCATGCATTCGGTTGCTGGTCTGGAAACCTTCATCCTCTTTGTCAACTGTTTCTGGTTCTAAGCAGAAGGTGTTTATATTCTCATCGAGGTACCAGCTGAAGTTTTCATCTACAATGCTAAACATCAGGGCAAAAGCATTAGCAGCACCAGTCCCTCCTATTGTGGTCTCATCTGCAGTTCCTAAATTGCAAACGAAAAGGAAAGTGATAAAAAAAGCCTGGGACGGGATTGAATTTAAAAATGACAATAACCTTGGTGCACTCGAGGAAAGATAGTTCTTTGCCCACAGTCTGCAGGGCAGGGTGAATTTCACTAAATTTTGTTCTTCTAAGGCATTTCGACCCCGCTCCAACAGACTTTGAACAGATGAATGTCTCCAGAAGGCAAAGCTAAGCTAAGTCAATCTGATATTTCAGTATCTCTTTGGTGTGACATGAGCATAAGCACCTGCCAATACCTGTTGTCCCCTTTCCCCACTCTTTCATCCACTGTACCCAACCTCATCCCTTAGTGTTAGCTAGCATCTGTGTTCCTGCACAGTGAGCCAGGTCATGAGCTGGATCTATCCAGAAACCAGTGACTCATGTTTTTTTGACAAGGAATTAAGGAGTGATGAGTGGTAGCCTGCATTTCTATTGCACTGACATAAAAGCTGAACCATACTCCCAGACTGGCCCTCTAAATGTGGCTCACTCTCCACAGACTAACAAGGAATCCATCAGAGTTACCTAGGACTAGATACGTAAACTTTAAAAGGCTGAAGACAGGATGAATAGAATTTATTCCAGCTAAGTTCAATATCTTTATCCAAATGTCTATTTGGGGAGCAAACTGAGACCATAGGTCTGGTGATTCTGAGTAGTCTCTTATTATCCACTGGCAGGTGTCGACTTCATTCCAATCAGTCTCTCTCTGATCCCATGAAAACTTGCACTTCCTCTTCCACAGGAGGAAAGTCAGAGTCTTGCTCTCAGTCCTGTGTCCACCATCACAGGCTGGAGGACTAGAGCAGTAACATCATGTAGATATCTGCCTGCATGAATTCAAGGCCAAATATGTAGATAATCTGGCCTTTCAGGCTAGGATTGTTTGGAATATGCTGTCTCCCAGCTTCATGTGTTGTCTCATAGTTATCAGCTCAGTGTCACACATTCAGTTCTGTGGTTTTCAAAGGCTCTTGAGGAGAATGTAAGTCCGAGACATTTTAATTGTGTGAGTTAAGCTGGAAACCAGGTCTGTCTTTTCCATGTTAAAGTCTTGCCCTTCTTCATATATAGAACCTACTTCACATGGAAGTACTGTGTATGAAATCAGGGTTGATTTTGTACTCTGGGAATTACTGAAAAGAGGTGGCAGAGCTACATATGCCCCAGGGGAGAGGTGGCAATGATTCAGTTGATAAAGAGGAGAAGGCTGATTCATGATAGCTACAGCACAATGTTAGCAGGCTACAAAATACATAGGACAGGCTGTTTAGTGCACATCCCCATATGGTTATGAGATATAACATGTAAACATAAATAAATACATACTCTCTATGTGGAAAAAATTACAAAGATTGGGCTTTCAAATACGCAAATACTAATGCCAAATTCACCCAACCAGCTCTAATTTAATTTCCTGACCAATAAATCCTTTGTTCATCCTGAAACTTCCCCAGTTTAGGAACACATAATTTTGGTCTCGGCCGTGATGGGATGGTCACAGAGCACACTGCAGTCCCTCCACCAGCCGAGGCAAACCTTTCGTGAAGCCAAAGGGGAGCAGGAAGGGGGTTGTCCCAGAGCTACAATACCTACCCTGGGATGCTCCTGGAATGGCCCATCTATTCCTTGCCCCTTTTTATGGGCTATGTAGGGATAGACTCTAGACCATCATGTTTAAACCTGTAAGCAAAAATTATTGTTAAGATGCCAAGCTTGGCAGAGGGGCTTGCTCTATCAGTGTTTCTAGCTCAGTACCTTTTTTACACACCAGCAGAGGCCCAATTAAACCAGATGCAATATCTCTTGGTGTGTCAATGTGAGAATGGTAAATCCAAGTCAAGCAGTTTGAGTCTGCCAAAGTTGGGGAATAATCTTTCCTTACTGGCCATGTGTATGTGTAATTTCCACCAGGAACAACAAAGTCGTCCTCTTTGCTTTTACCGCCAGTTCCATCAGGGTAAAGTGCTCCTAATACATAAAAAGGAAAAAGGAAGACTTTAGCCATCCCTTAGTTGATTTTGTTAAATAAATGTGTAATTTATTCTATCTTAACTTGTATTTATAAAATACTAACAGCAGTCACAAATACAGAATCACTGAGAAATTATGAAAAACTTCAGAATTTCTGTCAATCTCACCACAAATATGTGGGGAGTTAAAATACATTTTTTATTTGTAGACAAAGCTTTAAAAATGCATTAACAGGCTCTATTTTTTTCCTAGGGAGAAGGCTGATACCAGTCATCGAGAATTCTGTCATCTAATAGTGTGCATTTTCTCACAGAAAACTGATGAGAATACCGACTTTAAGCACATCCACACAATCTTCTAACAAAAATACACATGCATAAAGCAGAGATTCTGAAAATTAGATTGTGTCTGTTATAGACCAAAAGAGAGGAAAGCATTTTGTTGCAAGAACTCCATGTATACAAAAAGACTAGAGGCAGAAGGAAGGAGGGAAGATGTTTTCGTGACTTATGATTCAGAAAAATAATTCAGGCAAAAAGACCCATCTAACCTGTTCCAATATTGGATTTATCCCAGGTGCTGAAAGCTTGGAGCAAAAAGTTTTGAGATGAGGCTGTTCCTGGTTTTAGTCATCAGCTGCAATTACTGATGGGTTTATGAGAGGATGATCTAAAGTCCTCTGATGTCAATGTCAATAACAATAAATTCTTGGACAGACTTGTAGCCATGATATTAGTTACTCCAGGGGAAAAGAGAGGAAAAGGCAAGGCAGATTTTACCTTCAGAGTCCTTGTCATAGAAGACCCCGTGTGGGTGCACAGAGTATGGGCGGGAACCAAAGTTTTTCAGGTGGATGATAAAGACATCCTCTTCTTCTGCCTTCAGGACCGGGCCAAGGAACCCCAGCCATGCTGCTTTGGGGATCTCCTGGGAGTAAGTGTCATCTGTGAATTGCCTAAAAATAGCCTTTTTGTACACACGTCCTATCCGGTTGGCTCCTCTTGTTGCATACACGCTTGCAAACCTAATGTCAGGAAGAGAAAATTGGAGACAGTCAACCCATCTTAAGAACTGATCAAATAACTGGTGCTTG
This sequence comes from Polioptila caerulea, assembly GCA_013397295.1. Taxonomy (NCBI): domain Eukaryota; kingdom Metazoa; phylum Chordata; class Aves; order Passeriformes; family Certhiidae; genus Polioptila; species Polioptila caerulea. The sequence continues at coordinate 468,975 of VYXF01009199.1, read as the reverse complement.
CATTGCAGATAAATAGTTCCCTGGGACACATCTGGTGGCTGGGGGAACTAAAGGAGTAGATCAGGACAGGACTAGCAGGGCCCAAGCCCCTTTCTGTACAGTAACAACCATCCCACTTGCAGGTCCGGTCGTCAGCACGGTTGCTCCAAGCCTTCATTGAGGACCAGCCACTCAAGCTTCAAGCTGCTCAATTTTAATGGCTTCTCCCTCTTTTGAGGGTTTGAAACCTCCCCTCTGAAAGCATGACTGTTCAGAAAGAGAAAAATGAAGCCAAATTAGGATTTTTCAAAAGCCAGTGAGAGAGATTCCAATCAACCATCTCGACTCCCCGGAAGAGTAGCAATAAATGTGTTTTGCATGAAATGTATAACTTTCACATTCCAGAGTCTATGCTTTTGGCAACTTTAAGTCATGGAGAACCCACCATATAGTGGTTAACATACTGTAACTTTAAAATACCTGCTCCCTTCAAAGCCTAAATTGCATTTGCAGTCTAATATCATCCAGCTCCACACTCCAACCACTGGCTCCAGTCAAGTTCTCCCTCAGATCAAAGGAGCCACATACCATCAGAAACTTCTTTTCTATGCAGACACTTGCATAAGTTTTAATTAATTGACTAAATTGCCTCCTACCCTTCTTCTGGACAAACCGAGCACACCGACATTCTTTATGCCACAAATCTTACGCAAAGCTCTCTTTTGAAAGCAAATATTTCTCCATCTCTGTTGAAGTCTGGACACAAGAACTCACACAATAGGCAAGTAATATTCCAGTTAGGGCCAGAGATGCTCCCAGTCAATATTTCTTACATGACTGGGAATCAGTTTTGCCCTTTTAACTATAACATCATACTGATGACCCATGTTCATCCTATCTGTGAGGATATAAAATCCATTTTTTAATTCTGTCCATATTACAGCTGGTAAATATGATATACAATCTTCATCCCTAATTATAACACTCAATGAAGGCAGAAATTAAACCCTTTGCAACACTCCAAACATGGGATTGTACAATCAATTTCACTGAATTGACCATGAGGTTTTTCATCCCCTGAAGATTGTTTGAACTTGCATGTTTTCTAAAAAAATCATTAAAAAGTTGAACTAAATTTTCCTGAAGTACCACTGGCAGAAAAAAAAGCAATTTCATATTTATTGTGAGATTTTTGACTGGTCACTCCACTTGCTTAACCAATTTTGTTTAGATTCTTTTGCAAAGTGCAAGCAACCAAAGTGGTGGATGTCACATAAGTTGAAAGGCATGATTTGCTTTAAGTCCTTCACCACAATATCCACTTCTCCCTCTACCCAAAGCTTTCTATGATTCTGTGATTTCTGTGACACCATAACACAGACAACACCCCCCACCTGTGGTCATTACACTTCCATGATCACTCTCTTAATCAGACCCCTGAAGGGATCCCGATATAAAAGCCTTCAAAAAGTACACTTTTTCATTTGAAATGTGCGCTTTATAAGAAGCCATAAGTTTAGGCAACAATTAAAATATTGCCAATGATACTGCTGGGGCAGAAACAGTGGGATAGGATGGGGGGCAAGGGACAAAAGCTTCTAATTCTGCTTCTTCACTGAATAATGTATGCCAGATAAATACACCCCAAATGCAGGGTTAAGGAATGAGTCGTCAAGAAATCTGGATTTTCAGTGAATTAGCTGTAATCTGTGCACATAGCAAGACCTAGACAGTCACACCACATTCACCAAGGAGAAGATACCTCCTATGGCCTGAGGGAAGAGCTGCTACCAGATTTTGCCACAGAGTAGGAGGTGCTGTCAGTAGGAGTGCAGTGTAAATGCACATGCTTCCTTACCTCATGGCAATGTATTCACAAGGCTATGCCCTAACTCAAATTATGAATTGATTTTTTAAAATGGTTTATAAGAAAATTTCTCTAGAAATATAACAAATTGATTTTTCCAGAAAGTCCCTAATTTCAGGAGATATTTTTCATCATGTTTTTTTTCAATTTCACCAGCCACCAAATATTCTGGTGCAGTGGCACGATGCTTTCACCATGATGACAGTGTCTTTATGTCCAGACAATGTTGCACACTCTCTCCTAACACCCTGGATACACTGCCTCTTCAAAAGAAGGAGAATTGTACCCCAGAAAAATGCACTTCTTAGTCAGGCTTTGTTAAATGCTTCACATGAGCCTAGCTCCTTTAAATGCATAGATTGTGATCCCAAAATCTAGTTAGTTGTTGAAGTTCAATAGATCACCATGAGAAAACCCTTTAGGCTTAGGCACTGAGAAGGTCTCAGTGGCTATGCTATAATATCTGGGTCTGTGCTTGCCTCCTAATTAAAGCCATGTAGAAGTCAGGAAAAGAAATCTTTTGGTGGCAGCTTTCTGAAAGGAGGACTGCTCAAGTGGGTGCAATGGGTATCAGCTGCAGCCAGTCACAGTGTAGGTGATGCTCTGTGTGTACAGAGATGCATTTTCAGCACATCCTTCTGGTTGCCCTCGGTGCCTGAAAGCAGAGCACTCTGGTTGTTGTGAGTCCCATTCTAGGTGCCCAGGCTGCCCCATTTCATCCAGAGGATTTTGGGGGCCACCTCAGCCTTCCCAACTAGCTGGTAGCTCCATGCCTCTTTACAGGTGTTGCTGTGCTTCATATTACAGTGCCTAAAGTCCTTTGGCAGAAGGAATAGCCACGCTGGACTTAATGCCAAAATGTTTCCTGTGTCATTCCTCTCTTGTCACAAGAAGACAAAGATTCTGGCAGACTCTCCATACTCTCCTGCTCACTTCAAACTGCTTCATCCTCCTAGTGGTTTTATGATGCTGCTGTCTGAACCTCTTCCATCTTTCTGATCTTTTGCAGATGTAAGAGCTGCTCCTCTAAATTTTAACTGTTTCCATCCAACTCAGTTGTCAGCCTGCACTCCATGTGCATGAAGTCATGATGCTCAGTCAGACAGCCTTTCCTCCTACAGTAAAGGGGAATACTCCACCCTCTGGGGCAGTACCCATGCAAACTTCCTAAATTCCTTCCTTCCTCTCCTGCAGTCAGGCCAGTCTTGAGGTTACATATAGAGATAAGCAGGTTTGCAAATTGACATTAAAAGTATTGTTCTGACTAAGAAAGCCATGCAAATCCTGCCTTCATTTCTGTGTCTTATTTAATTTTGGTGCTTGACGCCTCTCAGCACTTCCAAAGCTCCAAGATAAGTTGGAAAAGCACCTGAGTGGAAGAGGGAATTATTAACAGGGAATTAACTCTAATTCTTGAAAATAAGTGTAAGCATAATTCTAGACATCCAGTTCCCTGCAATGACAGGCAATAAGAGTCTTCCACAGAGAGAAAAACAAGAGTGGGAATATAGATTCTACTTCAAATCAAGACTAGACATGCAGACAATCTGCCATTTCCAGGCAGATCCACGTGTGAAGTGTGATTTCTACACTCATTTCTTTTATCACACAGAATTTTTACTGCGTTCATGTTACCTTTGATCTCAAGGCTACAGCCTAACAGAGGTTATGTTTTCCAAGAGATGCCTACATGAGCACTGTGTTACAGTGAGCAGTAGGCAAAGGGGAAGACACCTTGTGCAGGGCAAGGCAAACAGCTCTTCAGTGGCCTGCAGACAGATCCTTGCAGATACAATTTCAAAGCCTCCTGCATTTGTTTGCTGCTGTAATCACCACTGAGGGCCAAAAAACAGCACTCAGAATAACTACTAGATGTGGAGTCCCAGATTTTCTCCTGTGGCCAACATTCCCAATAGCTACTGTACACTCCTGGGTGCAAATGCATGCAAATGCAAAATTTCTTTTTATTTTCATTGTTCCATTAAAGCCCCATAGACTTTACACTCATAACCATTTAAACAACCATCTTTATGGGTTCATTCCCTAAAATCTGTAGACAGTGAAACCTTCCTTACTCTCCACCCTCTTTACATACTCTGAGTTTGGGTTTTTAATCATTTTATTTCCCCAAAGTTCCTGATTTTTCCTGTGGCTGAAGTTAGCCAGGACAGTGCCAGGACAGGGCTCCAGACTGCTACAATTTTTTTAACCCCTGGGTCACATAACCTATTCAAGGTAACCCTCCAAGAAACTCATCTCCCACACCCAGGCCAGTGCAATGAGGGGTGGCCAGGGAAGGGGCACCAGTGGGGCCAACTCACCTTTCCAGATGTCACCCTGACCACAAAGCGTCAAACAACAAAGCTGAGTGTCCTCAAAAGACAGAGACACAAAGCCCTCAAAGGATGCTTTTAGGCTTTTTCTGACCCATATGAGACACAGAGGTCAATAAAATCCATAAAATCTTAGATGAGACTCTGAAGTGTCACTGGTGTGGTGTGATGGCTTCCCTCCTGCAATAAACTTGCCCCTGAAGCTCCTCTCAGACTTCATTAGAGGCAGGATTTCACCTCAAATACCCTTTTGATGTTGACCCTTCCCACAACGATCATCTCTGCTGTTGCAATTGGGTTATTTGGCCTCATAATGACTCAGCCATTAGTGTAGCATCTGTGACGACAGTTTCACCGTCATTTCTCTGGGTGGGATCTCCTCGTAGGCAAATTGCACAAACTGCGTTTGATGCTGTGGTAACAAAAAACACCCGTTAGTGTTGGTGGGTGCAAGACATGGCCCAGATCAATGTAGGATTGGTGGCATAAAGAGAAAGGATGTGCTGCTACATCAGGCAACACTTAATAACATCTACCATCAGCAGAGCAAGATTTAAGCATCCATCATATAAACTAGTATCAAGTTAATTTCAAGGGATTATCAATTATACTTTAATCCTGAGGGCTGAGCTACAGTGGGGAAAGAATGACCATTGGATGTCAAACCACAACATCTAGGTGTATTTTCCTCTTGAAAGGCCATTTGCCATGTGACCATTAAAGAAAGCAGAAAACATCCAAACACCCTCCTGCAGCAGCAATACCCATGCCCCAAGTCACAAAATCTCACTGGGATCTGCAGCATGTCCAGCAGCACTGGCAGCACCTTGTACCTCGTGTATCTAGTCCAGTATGGTTTAATAATGCCAGCTCTTCCACCAATTATGTGAGGTGGGAAGGGACGCTGGCCACCTTCACAGCTCACCTATGCTCAATGGCCATAATCTCAACCTGTGATTTCCAAAGCCCAGAAAACGTAAGTTTAATTTCTGAAGGGAGAATAAAGAGTGAAATGTCTTGGTTTTTACTCACAACACTCCAAATGATGAGAATTAGTAGAACAGCTTGAGGCCTCAAGCTTAGACAAGATAAAGGGCAGAGGTGAACAGCCTCATTAGTCTTTTTACTGTAACAGTACTGATATCCAGCAAGATATTTATCCTGTGCAAGCAGCAGGCTGGCTCTGGAGCACTGCAGTAAGACAAGGCATAATGTAAATCATCATCCAAGCAGAATAGTTCTGCTAAGACAGGGCTCATTTGGGCTAATCAGCTCTGAGGAGAGGCAGTTTTTTCAGCTCACACCCAGGCAGGTTCTGGTGCAGCACTAGGATTCCTGGCTCCAGAGGCAGCTCACTCAGCACCAGCACAGCGGGAACCGAGCAGCATGGGGGTGTCTGGTGCCAGAATTGCCTCACCTGGCTTCTAGCCCCATGCTTCAGCTACCAAAGCCTCCTTTATCTTCTTTACTACTAAAAACTAAAGGGGGAGGCAGATATTATTGACTCTGGCAAGCAACACTGAAAATCATCTCTTAAATGTCACTGTCTGATCCAGGTAATGTAACACTTTCCGTTGCACTTGCTAATTCAGGATTTTCATTAAGTACTGAGGAATAAGTGGTTTTGATTGTATCTCTGTGAGCTAGCTGGAGTCAAAGGGAACATTCCTTTTTGTGTATGCACCAATTCTTTCAAAGATAATCAGCTTGTCTGCAACCTCTTTATCTTCACTTTGCTCTCAATATAACTGGGATAGTGCCCCATCAGATGGGCGCTGTGAGGATGCTTCACCAGGTGAGAAGTGCTTGGCTCAGCGAGCCTGAGCATTGCAGCTTGCAGAACAGAGCTAGCTCAAAAGGTATCCCTATCCCTACCTGGAAACTGACCCCTAAACTTTGCTTATGGAAGTACTTTTTTATAATATCTGTAGGAACCAATTAATGTACTGCTTTAAATTTACATTAGAGATTATCTTAAAGAGCTGAATAGTCAAAATAGCTATTTCTGGTTCACTATTTAACCTACGTGCCTATGCAAACACACTATTATTCCAGAATACAGCACTTTATCCAGGCTCAACTCAATATGGTTTAAAAATGGAGAAAAATAACAAAAATTACTTCATTATACTGCATGTAGGGAGTTCATGGCAAACATCTCCCCAGCTCTGAATGTGTAGTCTAGATTAAAATCTTCTGTGGGTAAACCTTTTGTAATTAGCATTCTGTAATTATTACATTGCCATGATGACTGAAGACATAAGGTATCTTCTGTACCTGTGTTGCCATTTAGAAAAAAAAAAAAGCATTTATGTCACAGACTTAAAACTAAATGTGCCATTTGATATTCAGGGAGCACAAAGTGCAGAAAGCCTCAAAAGTACAATTTACAGAACAGATTCCAATCTCTCTGTGGTATCTTTCTATTGAATACCCCTACACTGAATTTGATTTATAAGTAGCTGCTCTTTAGTTAAAGCTGAACTACTCTATAGTGAGAGCTCTTCTAGTTTAATGAGTGGAGAAAGTTATCCTTGGCTGTAAAGATTAGGAAAGTGAGAAATTCAGATATTTAATATAAATGAATAATAATTTTGCCAGTAAAACCTTTTTTCGTGGGCTGGGAACAAGCTATTACCCTAAATTCTCCCCATAAAGGTAATACCTATTGACTTGGATGCCATCTGGGACCTCTAGCTATTAAAAACTTAAGCATAAATTTGTGTTGAAAAATAAAACTCTTTCTCATCTCCTTCTTGTGACAAAATAGTTTCTTTTATGAAATTCATCTGCGAGTGGTTCTGAAATTACTTACCACTAGAGACATGTTTAGACTTGCTTGGGATTTCCTGAAAAGTCAGAAAGTACATTTCCATTTCTAGCTTCTGGGACGCAGCAGCTGGCTCCCAGTGAGCCTCCAAACCTGGTACAGAGACCAGGACCTCCTCACTCACAGCTCCCACTCCAATCCCAAGCCTAGACACTGAGGAAGGATCCCCAAATACCTCTAGTGTGTCAAAAATATCAATGAAATGTTAAAAATATTCCCACACATTTGAATCCCGTGATGTAAGAAGCAATGGTTTTAAACAAAAAGAGAGTCAATTCAGATGTAAGAAAAAAGTTTTTAACAATGAAGTTTTTAACAATGAAAGTGGTAGAACACCAGCACACATTACCCAGAGAGGTGGCAGATGCCCCATCCTTGGAAGCGTTCAAATTCAGCTGGGACGTGCCTCGGAGCAACCTGACCAAGTTACAGATGACCCTGAACATGGCAGGGGAGGTGAACAAGAGGACCTTTAAAGGTCCCTTCCAACCCAAATCAGTTTTTAGACAGGCACCAGGGATTGAAGCCGTCTCCATCCAACATCCAGGCCGGCTCTCCTGCTATGGGAGGAACACACAGCCAGCCCCAGCCATGTGGAGTTGAGAGCAGACACCTGTTTTCACTGGCTGGGGCACAATTCAACACAGTGTTCACCTACGTGTCCCAGTTTCACAGTTCACCAGGAATTCTGCCTGACCGTTTACTGTTGTGTATCTAAGCACATTTCCAAACTGGAAATCCTCACAGTTGTACAGATTGCATGGATATAAGGACTTGTATCTCATTCCTAGGTACTATACACATCTGAATTTCATAATATCTTACCAAGTACCCCGAATTTTATCAGGGAAAACACTTAAAATGACATAATATGCCAGAAAACAGGGTTTTGTGTTTTACTGCAAAGAGTGTGCTTGGTTATAGCAAAGTTGCAGTTTACTTTTTGATACCAAGTCCCAGGGATACCAATGAAATACAGGTAGAGGATTTTGAGCCCATACTTGATGCTTTTTTGACAAATAACAGTTCATTAACATCTTCTTCAAATACACACTATCATCTTGCTTAATCAACCACAATGGAAGAGAAATCAATCAAAGTCTACTCTTGCCTTGAAGCTGAATTCCCACCTATGACAACATCATCAGAATAAAATCAAGGAAAAGGACATCTTAGGACATTTGCAGCAAATTACGACATTAACCAATTTTGTTTTGGAGCTGTTGGTACCTCTCCAGCTTATCAAAGCCCCCAGTCACTTACTTGTCCTCTAAGAGGCTTTGCCCTGTGATCAGATTTTTCCCAGACGGTGCGTAGTCCCAGTTCTCTTCCACGATCCCGAGGTAGTAAGTTCTGGTCTTGGCTTCCACCAGTGCCCAGAGCCAGAGGAAGCCCAGGGCGCGGAGGCGGCCCCCGCGCTGCGCGGGAGGCATTTGTGGCGGGGATGGCGAGGCTGGCACCTGGCACGGGCAGGCAGCGGCAGGATGCACCGCAGGGAGCTCACCCCTCCCTCCCTCCCTCCCAGCTCTCAACAAGTTATAAATAAGGAAGGGACAGGGCAAAGCTCCTCCTTTCCAGCAGGTTAGGACTGGGATAGGTAGAGAGCCAGGCTATGCAGAGCAGGGAGAAGGTTGCTGTCATGGCAGGACCTTTGCCAATCCTTTGGTTAGTGAGTAAATTACTCACCTGCCTGTCCAGGCGAGAGCCAGTTGGTGGTTTTTAGGAGTTTGGATGCTTTGTAGTCCTCCTTGTTCCAGACTAAGTGATATGGCATATTGGGGCAGAGGAGGGATTAGTGTTGTTTGACAGCCCTGTAAAAACCCTTTTAAAAAATTATTTTAACTTCTTTATCATGTCTGAGATTTCCAAAAATAGCACATTGTTGCGTTCCTTAATATTTTTTAATAACATAACACTAAGGTATAATCCAGCATTATCAGAGAGAGCAAAAGAATTGGCCATTACCTCTCTGCATTTTCTGATCTATTTATTAAGACTGCAATTGATTTGAATATCTTCAGTTTTAAAGTGCCCAAAATGAGGTACCCTTTTACAAGCATCCCTGGAAATTAGAACCCTTATAAAATTCTTTCCATTTGGACACCTAGGAATTGAGGCACACAAAGATCACCCTTCTATTAACCTTGGTAATTAACATGCCCACGTAGCTCTCTAGAAAATCACTCACTTGCTTTATAGCTTAAACTCTTTCAAGAGGATATCTGTGTTACCATCTTGGCAAAGCCCAGTGTAATAGAATATTTTTAAACCACTTGGGAAACATGCCAAAAAATATCATCTAGGTGACAAGACATTTTACAAAAGCATACTGCTCTGTTCCTAATTTTTAAGTGACTACAGGTGTAAAAAAAGTTACAGTTCTGAAATACAGTTCTTGAGATGCATTGCAAGCTTTAACAGTTGTGAAATTCCCCTTTCAGGTCCAGAACCATCTGACCTCTTCCTGTGGAAGCTAATAGTTATCCATGATTAGGGGTGCAGGAGGCTTCAGAAGTGGATTTGGAAGTCACAGGTTTAGTGCTCTCCACCGAGATGTAGCTCAGTGATGTGAATGAGATTTTATGTGGCAGTCGGGTGAGGTTCACCCTCTGGCACTTGGCAGTGATGGCTACAACTATGGTCAGCTGTGCTGAGCTCCTCTCTCCTCACTGGTGTGCAGGTGTCTCTGAAATCACAGAGAACAAGAAAAAAAGAGGTGCTGCTCACAGCAACCCAGCTCCAGCCACCTGGACCTCGACAGGTCCCATCTAAATTAAGACACAAGGCACACAGACACATGCAGTATCGTGCTAAAGAAGCTTTTGCTGGGTTTAGGCTCTGCTTTCCATCTCTTTAGCTAGGAGGGCTGAAAGCCTGGTATATGTGGGTTAAGGATACAGCCACACAAACTGCAAATGGTCAGCTTGATGCAGTTATGGAAGCAGGAGTCCCTTGGCCTCCAAACTCTCTGACACATGCTGATGTTCATTTTCTCGTGTCAGTTAATCGAAGAGTAATGAGAAATAGGAGAGGTGATAGGACAACACAGGTGTTGTGCAACAGGACAATACAGGTGTTCTACACAGATCCTGATCCTCAGAGGCAGCATTTACAGTCTTCCTGATATCCTTGGACACCTTGCTGATCTCTTAATTCTTCTGCTGCAAACCACATGGCACCCAGCCTCTTGTCTTCTCACGTCAATCTGTATCCTCTTTTCCAAAACACTGATACTTAAAAGTCATCTTCCTTTTCCACTGCTTTATTGTGTCATTTTGTTGCGTTACTCAAATGACAATGACTAAAAGCACTGGGATTCTAACAGGCGTAATTAGAAAGCAAAAGAAGACACAGTGACGGTGGGACAGAGCTTTGGCAGCCCGTGGCACTGCCATCGAACATGCCCCTGGGGTGGGACACACAGGCCAGCTGCTGGGCTACAAACCTGTGAAAAGGCCAAGGGGACACTTTGGAGGTTAACAGGATCCCACTGTCATCTTTTCACAGGGCCTAGGAATACTTCCACTGCCCAGAGGAGCTCTCCTGAGCCCAGGGGAGTTACAAACTTCATCACCTGTCAGGCAAGCACCTGCATTTACAAGAACTCGTACCTGTTATGCAAATATTCATTGTCATAATGTAGTAAGCATTTGAGTAGGAAATTTATTATTATATAATTTATTTATAGGGCACGGTGCACTTTGAATGAGATTGTTTGGAGTTCAATTGCTTAAATCAGCCATTTGCATGCCATTAGAGATATTTAAGGACTGGGTACATGGCCAATTTAACGTAGACAGTGTTGTTATGGCTTCCTGACCGTGTGCTTTTTTGTAACTCAAGCATTCTGTTATATGTTTAAATCTTTGTGTAAGTGGACTAATATAACACAAATGCATCAAGCTAATAGGGAATAGGAAGGGGGAGTGTCCAGTTCTGAGCTGGCATCTGACTGCATTGTAGTCATTTAAATAATAATAGTGCTATGTCCTAGTTTTTCTATTGCTTCTCATGCGACTAGGATTCGGTCCTGGCTGCTTTCTTGTAAGAATGGCTCTTTAAAATTCAAATATGAAGTTAATTTATTTGTCTATTACTGTAAAATCTACTTGTGTAACAGGAATAATGTGTAGACATTAGCACCCTGTATCAGCTATGTGTTGTAAGTCTGGTAAACGCCTTAGCTTGGCTTCAGCACTTAGTAGATCTGGCAACTTGTATACCATTTGCATCCACACATTAACACTTAATTACCTTGTCACATCATTAAACCCAGGCACATTTGCATTCCGGGGAGGTGCTGTGGGCGTGACTCAGAAAAAGATGAAAGAACAAATATTTCGCCCTTGCATCAGGAAAATTTCTGGGAAGCTCCCTTCCAGCAGTGAGGTCATGGGATTAAATTTGTCGCTTTGTCCAGGATCCTTTCAGCAAAGGGGTTGGCTGTTGATTACTCTGAGGCTTTCTGTCCCTCTGAAGGCTAAAATTAGAGCATGGCTGGGTTTCAAAGTTTTGCAATGAGAAGCAATATTCATAGGACCGAAGGGTTAACATCTTGAAAACCAGATTGTGAATGAGCCACGAAACATCCCCAATAGAGCTTTCCTTTCAAGCAAGCCAGGAATTATTGCAAGAATTAGCTTAAGTTAGTGCACTAAAGCCCAGACTTGCACCAACTAATGTTGGTGATTAAACTGAAATAATCAAGTTGTGTTGGCTGTAAGATCAATGAAGAGAGATGATGGTTGTGCAGACCTTTGTCAGTTCCTTGAAATTAGATCATAGATGAGCACTTTATTCAACCTGCCTATGACTGAAGCTCAGCTTGGATTCTCCATTGAGCAGATGTTCATGCAGATTCTCTACTCTGTGATTGTCTACTCTGTTTTCTCTGCTTCTTCTTGATAGTAGTAGTTCCCATTCATAGCTGATCCTTCCTGCTGCTTCTGCTGTGTTGGTTTGTGTCTCCATTGCAATCCAGGATGGGGAATTAGTCTCTGTTTCCAGCATAAGATTACCCTCAGCCCTGGAGCTGTGCCTGTAGTGACCATCCCAAGGTGGTCACATAGAGAGTCTGTGATACATCTGGGAACTGAACCCTCCTAAGTTTTGCATCAGCCTTTTGACCAAGACATCCTCTTCCTTCATGAGTTGCCCCATACTTTCCAGACACAAACACACATTAAATATAAAAGTTTCTTTATACATCACTTAAAACCAGTTTCTATAGCACTTTGTAATCACTTTATAATCACTTTCTGAGTTGTAGTAGTAGTGAACAGAATATGAACCTCATGTTATCTTGGGTAGTCACACAAAGTGCATATGAATTATTTGAATCTTTTGAGTTCACAGTGGCAGGTTTGCAATCTCAAAAGGCATTCAGAATTTCTGTTTGTAGTTCAAAACAGGACTTTGGTGGAAAAGGCTTCCTCGGCATACACAGCATTTCCTTGGAGCATTCCAAGTCCGAGTACTGAAACTGGTGGAAACAGAAGGACAAAAAAGCTGCTGGAACTCTAATAATAACAAGGATCTACAATCAGTGAAGATATTAGAAGTGCAGCTATATCCCATACTACACATGACATGGTGAACCTGACTCACATCTGCCCAGAAGTCTTTGTGGCAGGATGGAAACTGAACCCATCCCTCCAGATTCCCATGTCAGAGCCCGCATGGCTCCCTGGAGTTGCCTTCCAGCCATTTGGGCTCAGTCCATGCACCCAGCTCCGGGTCACAATTGGCCTTTACCGCAGTGGTTGTCTGGAGATCATTAGCACAGAATAATTTCCTCTGTACATCTCTGTGCAGACAGTCTCCTTGCAGAACAGCTACTTTGGTACATTACCAGTTGCTGACAAATCTTGAGGCAAGGTGTGAAATGGAAAAAAGGGCCTCTCTTGTATCAGAAGCAGCACACAGATCCTTTATTTTCTGTCAAGTTTTGAGCCAAAGCCAGTATCTCTCACACCACCAACAAAGCACAATGACATTGATTAATTTAGATTTCAGAGAAACCAACTATACATTTGTAAAAAAACCCTAAGGATATTTCAGTTTGAAGGATGTAAAGGAATGCAATGATGAGAAGAAAGGCATTTAACTGTGTACTGAAAGGAACTGCAAGCTTGAAGAGATTAAAATAAATTGCCAAATAGGCTGGGCAAGTAAAAATTGTTCATCCTTAAAAGCCATTAAAACAAAGCTAAAAAAAGTAAGTTTTGTTCCTAATTAAGAGAAGCTTCTTGTGTGTGGCAGCTTATGTAAATCTGCACTGTTAAAACAAGGTTAATACCTCGACAGAACTTCAAGGTACATTATTTATGAGTGTCTATGGTGCTGCCTATTGTAGCACTTAACAAACATGAAAGAGCTTAAGTTACGTCAGCACTGTGGGAGAGAACATGTTCATTAACCCTATTATACAAATGAGGAAGGAGGAAGGGTACACAATGTCCAGATGCTCACAAAGAAAGGCCGCCTGGTCTCTTGACTCCCTGTCCAGAGCTGGGAGCAAGCCAACAGCCCTTCTGGCCCACAAGCCTCCCCCTGAACACGTGGCTGGTGGAGATCAGGGTCTTGTTGGACTTCCAGCATTTGTGGAAGTGATGCTGTGATTGCTCCTGCCAGTGCCAAGGTCCACCTGAGCTCTCGTCCAGGCAGCTCTGCTGCCTGTGCAGCCTCCACTTGTCACCCCGTGGGCATCATGGGATCCTCTTCCATCATGTCTCTCATGGCACTGACCTACTTACTTACCCTAGAGGAAATGTGGCCCTTTTGGTTTCCTCCTATGAGATCATTGCTTCATTTTCTCTCTGGGTAAATAGGGGAGTTGTGGTAATAAATCCCAGCACGGGAAACCTAACCAGAACTATTTACAGCAGGTAGCAGAAAGGAAGGTATCAAGCAAGCACTGCAAACAGAAAAGAGAGAACTGATGTGATTGCATCTGCACAAGTGGCTTCCAAACTGTTGCAAACTCAATTCTTCCAGGCAATCCATCCCCAAGAGTGATATTAAGCAGCATACTCCCAGCAGGATTGTGGCACTTCGCTTAGGGTCTGTTGATTAAATGGGAGGGTGTCATGTGAAGTGGAGGAACTGACAGGAGTAACCTGATGTCCAGGTTGCTTCTTCTGGCCAGTTTCTCAGCTGGAAAGGAGAAAATGTGGAAAACATCACAACCTTGTGGAAACCTGGATGATTGCCCACAGTGAAATCACGTGATTTATGGGATATGCTGCCAACACTATTAGTGTCTTTCATCTGAGTCTACAAAGTTTTGCAATAAGGAACAACCCCACTGCTCTTCAGTGACTCTGGTACTTCCTATTTGAAGGAGCTTATGTTACATCCAGAGCACCATTCCTGGAATGGAAGCCTTTCAGGTCCGATATTAAAAAGGAAAATAATTTCTGCAGCATTAGAAATTCCATAGTCTATGGAAAAAAAACCTGTCTTGTCCACCAGCCCAGTTACCACTTTCAAGAGCTTGTTGTAGTCTTTCAAAACATCATCTGCATTTTTTTTATAATTCCATGTCAATACCAGATCTTACATAGTTGATACTGAGAATTTCTTCCTTTCCCCTGCTGAGTACAGTCCTGGGAGTTGCAGAGCACCCTTGTTTTAACAGAGATCGATTTCAGACTCCAGATTTGGGTCAGGACTCTCAGCATCTTTCTTTGCAAGAAAGGGCTGTGAACACTGGGGCAGGGCCTGGTAAGCCCACACTATGTATATCAGGCAGTATAAGGCAGCCTTTAGGCTATATAGACTATGTATAAGGCAATTCTGGTACAGATTCCTCTCCAAAAGGGTTATAAAGTGAAAGGCAGCGCTATGTAAATCCGGCTGCACCACCCCCGGATCCAAGTTGAAGGGTTTCTGTGCTGGGGGCCACTTACATTTCTGAAATCAGGACTAACTCAGAGTCACTCTGGCTTTGCCAACATGGAGTCAGCAGAACTTCCTTCTTTCCCAGGCCAGGTTTGTAGTCCAAATGGTAAACTTCATGAATGAGAATGCCTGACATGCATACTCCAGCTCCTGCAGGACAGAACACACAGCTCTCCACAGCCTGTACGTTTTGGAAGTAAAAAGTGGACATCAAACCCCTCCTTTGGACACCTCAAAAAGCAGCCGGAGCCTCCTAAGTGCTGAGCAAGCTCCCCCAGTGGAGGAAACATGGTTTCAGCTGACTAACTGTAAGCAGTCACAGCTTAGCTTCTCCTCCTATGTGCTCATCTCAGAGTGGGGATGATTACGTCTGACTCCCTCTCCAGGTATTTGGAAGCTAATTTAGTTAATGCTTGTCAAGCACTTTCAGGTCTTCAGATGAAAGGGGCCGCAGATAGGCAAAGCACTGCTATTACCATTCATTATTTCTATTGTGCAAGGAGACATGAAAGCAGCAAGAGTGATGATTACTCGCTTCCTTTACAAGTGTCAAGACACAGCGCAAATACACAGACGGGGATCCTCCCTGCCCTGCAGTGCTCCTAATCTCACCAGCCGCATCAACCAGACAAAGAGAGGGGAAGGGAGCACAAACCCAGACAAAAGCAATGCATGTCGTGACTTACCGCACACACGGGCTGGGTTTTGCAACTGCTACTTTTTACAAGTGTCCTGTTAGCCAAAAAAAGCACAGTACTACTGTTCTGAGGTGTTTAAAAATCTCAAGTCAGCATCTCAAAAAAGGAACAGTCTTTTACAAAAAGTAGTAAATGCAAACTCTCCTTGTTTGCCCTCTAATTTTTGTGCAAATCAAGCTTTGAAGTTTTTATTTGCAGCCATGAGTACTGAAAATATTTCATTAATAAAGCAAAAATCAAAACTATCCAGGAACAATTTGAAATATTTGGATAGGTAGAACAAATACCTGCTGGTAACAGGTTGCTGTCAATCAACTGCTCAGCAGGTAGGAAATGAGCATGGGCTTGGTGACAGCTCATCCCTCTTCCCTCCCATGGACCCAGTGAGTCTCTCACAATTAGTTTTCATTCTCCCCAAAGCGCCACGGGGCTGGGTGTTCGGAGGAGTTTACACGCAGCGATGAGGTGCTTCACAGTAATTTGTTACTTTATCTAACGCCTGAAGAGACAGGCAGACAGATACAGATACAGAAGTAAAAAACCCAAGTGGGTCCCAGACAGATGCTGAAAATTCTCGCACATGACTGTGAAAGGGCTGGAGCTGGCTCAGCGGAGAGAGTGGGAAACATGACCAAGGCCAGTAGCACAGCTGGAGTGGGATGCTCTGGGATGAGACAGATGTGCCAATCTGAGCCACCACACCTTTCCTCCTGAGTGTGAAGGGTTGCAGAGGCAGATTCTGGGTCAGGGAGTGCCAGGCTAGCCCAGGGTAAGGCATCTGCATCCCTCACCTCCTTCAGGGTCTGTTTCAGCCGTCAGCGGAATGAGGTTGTAGCTGGACCTGCAATGTCCTGAGTGAATCCAGCAATTGCTGAATCTTCCTCTGACTGCTGTATGAATCCAAATGGTATTCTTGTTTGCTTTTTCCCAAGTTAAAACATCCAGTCTGTTANAGTCCATTCAATAACAGCTAGTGAACATGCTTGGGACGACATCAGCTGCACTTTTTTCTCAAATTTATCATGGGATGAGGATGCCTGGATGATGATGGAAGACACCACCAGACAAGTGCTTTAATTAAACTATTGAACTGTTCTTAAAAGAATCCCAGCCTCTTTCAAAAAGCAATTATTCCAAGGAAGAGGCAGCTGTGTTTCTTGGAGATCATAGAGAAATGCCTCCTTATCTCATTAAGCATCTCAAGGATATTAAAATTAGGTTTAAAATGCTGAACCAGCTGCCTTCCACACACTGCTTCTGCTTTCCAGGGCTGCATTTCATCCTTGGGCTCCTCCAAGCTCCCTCTAATAGCCATCGACATCGTAGGTCATTGTCCCTCTGTGCCATAGCGGTGGAACCACACAGGCACCAACACAGGCATGAAGCCCCAGCATGCGAAATGTGCCCCCCTGGAGGAGGCCCTCCAAGCTTTTATTTTGGTCATGGGTGTGGCTTCCTCTCTCACCTAGCTCTTTTATGATCCTGTCTCCACCCAGTATCCTCCCTCTTATCACTTCCTGGTGTTATGGATGAAATGTATCAAATTCATTCATTTAATAAAAAATAGTTAAATATGTTGTAACCTTTTGATATAAGGAAAATGTATCCAAATGCTGTATGTTGTAAACTTGTCTAAAAGTTACCTTGCCTCATAGCCGAGGCACTCCACCCTGTAATCACCAAGTACGGAAACCACTTGAGCAAAGGAGCCATTGTGCCAGGTCCGGAGAAAACCTGGGCCCACCTAGAAAAAGATTCCTCGAAGGGAGATTGATATCTATCCGGGTGTAGGACCAGAGAAATTCATAACTGAACTCAAATGCAAAAGACTGTCCAGAGGGGATTAATCTAATCAGGCGTGGACTCACACTCAAATGCAAAGGACTCCCCGGAGAAGGAGAATGACAACCCAGGTGCAGGAAGAAGTAAATCTGGGAGGAACCGAACAAGATATTAAGAATGCACACAAATTCAAACTAACCCCCAAATCGGCATTGTTTTAACACCAGACAGCAGAGGATGACGTCTGAATATTCCAAGAGAAAGAAAGAAACAAAGGAACTCTGGCCCTAGGCTAAAAAAACTGTATAAGAACTGCACCCTGAGTCCAGACCGATGTGAACCCCACCAGACCACTGTGACAGGGGCAGGGGTCCTGGTTCACCCAATGCTCGAGCATTGTCTTACCTTATTGTGGCTTGCAAAATTTGTGATTCGATTTGCTAAATAAATCCTGGCCATTTTTTTTCCCTCTAATTTGGCTCTCGCAAATTTATTGATTTGGCCTGATTTGATCACCGTGTATAACACTGGTGTTCTTGCCTTTCTCCCAGCCTCTGGAGTCTTGCCATCATCGCAGAGTTAATGCTGGTCTTGCCCTTAGCTCAGTCCAGGCCCATCCCTAAGATGAAAAATGGATTACACCACCAAGGAATGACAAGAGCATACTCTAGATGGTTTGTTCATTTTTTTTAAGTCTAGTTTTTGGATGTCTTCCTCATGCTTGCTCAGGCAGGGCTACCTGGAGCTGGCTACCCTGGACCGTGCTCAGATGGCTTTTGAGAATTTCCAGGACTGAAAGTTATATATCTCTAAGGATGGACACAGACAGTTCACCCCTCNCCCAGCCTCTGGAGTCTTGCCATCATCGCAGAGTTAATGCTGGTCTTGCCCTTAGCTCAGTCCAGGCCCATCCCTAAGATGAAAAATGGATTACACCACCAAGGAATGACAAGAGCATACTCTAGATGGTTTGTTCATTTTTTTTAAGTCTAGTTTTTGGATGTCTTCCTCATGCTGGCTCAGGCAGGGCTACCTGGAGCTGGCTACCCCGGACTACTCAGATGGCTTTTGAGAATTTCCAGGACTGAAAGTTATATATCTCAGACAGTTCACCCCTTTTCAGAAAGGACCTTTAATTGTCTGCCTAATTTTCCACATGAAAAAAATGCCTGCAGCCCACTTTCCTCAACATCCCCTCATCCTTAAAAAAGCCTTGAATGTGCCTTTCAGAGGACACAGAAACAGTAAAGAATAAATAATTTGAAGATGAAGATTGTATAATTTCTGGGAAAATCTGGGTTGTATATGTCTGTGAAAGCAGATAATTCCTTTCAGAAACCCATGCAGTTTCTGAAATGCCTGAAAGCACTTCCGACTTTGGGAATTATTGACTTCCTCAGGCCCTTCTGCAACATATTCAGACATTTTAAATGTTATCCTGTCCCACAACAGATGCAAACAACTAACAGCTTTGGAGTCAGCAAGGGGATAGATTGTGCTTTCTTCAACCAGCCAGCACCAGCTGGAAAGAAACAAACCTCAGGATCTGAAAACCAGCTGTATTTCCAAATTATCCATTATTATCCATTTTTTCCTCATATATTCATATCTCTGATAGAGGCAAAGTAAGTAGTAAGTACTTCTACTGGCAAGCAGTATTTCTGGCTACAAACCTGGCCTCATGTGCACATTCAAAACATCACAACTACCCACACAGAGCTAGTATAGATTTTCCTTTTTTTCCTTTTGGCACAAAACCAGATGGGGGTGGTGAACGAGAGGACAGTGCCCCTTGCAATAACAAAACACTTAATGGTCACTTCTGACCTCCTGGGTGTTGCCCTCGTCTTTCATTGTGGTAGGAGTCACTGTCCCAGGTGCCTCAGCCTTTCATGGAAATTTGTAATCTCTTTCAAGTTACCTGGATAACCTACATCTCTCAGTCTGACCAAAACCAGCACTCTGGACTACAGAAACCTTCCCTTCTGACAGTGTCAGACATCTATAAAAATACAATGTGCATTTTTTGACAAATCACATATTTCTTCAGCATATTCCCAATATTTTTTCTTCATTATTGAAGACTTCCTAAGAAACCTGGGGCAGTTCAGGGCAAGAGACAAAGGGAGGAGAAGGATCACTTGTAAGATTTCTCCTGTTTGCTCAGGTAAGAGCACATTCTTGGGCAAACCCCAGTGTCAAAACATATGGATGAGAAATGCCTTTCAGCCAAAACCAGAAAGAACTGTTGCATGAAACCAGCAAAATGAAAGCACAAACCTCTAATTATTTTAATATTGGATAGAGACAGTGTTGTTGTATGTTGGGAGTACAAACAACCCTTGGCCACAGGTCATAGTTCACTGCTATTTTAGAAAACATTGGGGTTGGTACAGTGTTGTCCCTGGGCAAACCACTCAGGTAATTAAATAAAACAAGCTTTGTTATAAATCAGATGAACATACACACACACAAGCAAGCAATGGCTAATGCTTTGTCGGATGGGCAGAGCTCACTGAGTGTTGTCTCAGGACCATTCTCATCACCCCAGAAGGTGCTCCTGCAGAGGGTTGGCTGTGCCACCCTGGGGTGCCCTGGGGTCACAGAGTAACTGATAATGACGGGGTTTATTCCCAAAGCACTGTCTCTTGGTAGTGGTGCAAGTGTCCCCAGGGACAATGATGCTGCCTCTGCAGGGGGGAAAGTGTGCTTAGCAGGATGTCATCTCAGGAAGCAGAGAGAGTCTAAGTACCTAGGAATGGGGATGATGCATGAAAGGAGAGACAAGAGAAAAGAAAAAAGTGGGGAAATATAGGTAAAACAGAAGAGAAGGAAAGATCCATCCATGTGACTGTTGTTGCTGCCAAGTGCATGCCCAGCAAATGCTGTGTGTTGGGACCACCAGTTCATGATGGAATAATGCAGTGAATACACTCTCCAAGAGTGCAGAGAGCCTGTTTCAAAATTTGTCCAGAATAACTTCCATTCCATTTGTCCAGAAAAACTTCCATTCCAGCTCCTCAGACTCATAGGTATCCTTATTATAAAAACCTTAACTTGCACCACTCAGCCACTAAAAGTAATTGTTTTCTGGCTGTCCCTGATCAAGTCATGAGCCTTTTTCTATCAAGCTGTTTCTCAGCTTCCTCAATACTCTTGCTGTGCACTCAGCTCTTCGTGGCCTGCGTCATGTGGTTCTTGGATACTCCAGTTAAAGGAAAACCTGACTAACTCTGGTAGTGCTGTTTCCATCTTCCTGTTGCTACCTTAACAGAACATCTGCATGCTCCTGCATACAGGCAGGCAGGTTCAGCTGGGCGCCTGCTGCAAGAGAAGCTGGCGCTCCAGGCCAGGTTACCCGCAATGGCCAAGCACATGGACCTTCTCAGAGCCAGCTCATCTCAGAAAAAGCTTCATAGCAGCAGTTAAATTTCCTAGCAGCAGCCTCATCTCAGGAAAATCAACCTCCCTCTCCCTCAGTTGAAGGGAACATTAACAGCTAAGTGTCACAGGAAACAGCAGCAAGAAATAACTTGTGTCAAAACGGAATGAATTAAATTGAGTGCAATGTCACTCTGTACTCAGAATAAAGCTGTGACTTCAGAGCAATCACTTAAGTTTTCTACAAGAATAGATGGGAACAGAGCTGCCTTGCTCCTTTTTCCACATCATATCAACAGCAAATAGGTCATTTTTCCTTCATGTGCAGCAGCCATGCTCCAAATGGGGCAGATCAATTAATAAAGTGGGCAGTCAGATATGCCCTTCAAAAACCTGCACGGGGCTGTAAATCTTCAGTTTCTCACATTGCACCACTCAGGGAAATTGTGGGGCTGGAACTGTTTTCATTCCTATCACAATGAACAAGATTTTTCACATGTTTACAGTACCTTTCTCAGGTCCCATGCTACTACATGTAATGTGAAAATTAATAAAGAATTTATGGCTGAAAGGGTAGAAATAAAAGAAAGATCAGAGCTGGTGTACAGTAAGTCAATATAATCAGGAGGCATTGATCAGTGGAACACAAAATGTTTTCATTGCCTTAAAAGTCAATAATGCAGGGGGAAAAATAGATGTACACAATTGTATACACTCAGCTTAGCCACTAAACGCTTCATAGACAAAGCTCAGTGTTTCTAAGCGTTTGAGAGCTTGCTTGTTTTCATTTCTTTTGGGTGAGTCTGTTGCTTTAGAAAAACAGGTAGGAGTCAGGATGCCTGGTGTTGAGACAGATTTTTATTATGTTCTTCTTTTTGGCATTCTTCCTGTGCCTCACAATGAACAGTACTTAGCACAGAACTTATCAAAGACTGAATTTTCAATACAGCTTTCTAGTATTTTTTTTTTTTAATATAGTGACTAGAAGTACTAGTCTTTGGTTCAGTCCCTGAGCACATAAGTGTTATATAAATGTAGATGAAAACACTGAACTTGCCCCAAACAGTTTAAAATCTACATTGTCGATTGACAAACTTTGTAAAGTGCAGAGAAGAAAATGGAAAAGGTCATTAAAAGAATGTGTAGTGCTGGAGACACAAGTATTGGTGAGAAACTACAGAGGTGAGGTTTGTACATCATCCTGGAGGAGTATGAGCCAGGCAAAACCAGAGAAAAACAGAATCTAAACGAAGGATGATGAGCCCAGCTTAGGGTGTTGGTTATGTGAAGATGGGAAAGGTGGTGCCTTAGAGGTACTATGGAGTTAAAGTCTGTAAAAACTCCAAGCAACCAGGATATGAGATTTAGGGGCAGAGTTAATCTCTAGTATCATTATGAAGTTCCCTCATTTGCTTCTTAACTGGTAGGTCCCTCCAGTTGTTCCAGCTGTCAGTGCAAATTGCTGATGGTCTTCAAGTTGTTCTAAAGTTAATTCTTTAACTGCTTTAAATGTCACTAGACCTGAGTCAGCGATTATTTGATATTATTTTTTATATTAAATATGCAACCAGGGACAGAATTCCTGGTGCTTTTGCAGTCACTCTGCCATGCTGGTAGTCCTCATGAATGCGATTTATCTGACAACAGATTCTGACATCTAGATCTGAACAAGTGGTGAGATCCTTTCACCATTAATGATTTATTGCAACCCTACAGTAATTCCTAAAATAGATCTTGTGATTCTTTTCCTTAGAAGTGTCTGTTTCTCTCATGAGAAATAAGCACAGCCTGGGTTGACATCTATGCCCAAAGTCATTCATGAGATGAATTCCACCCTTCACAACCAATCTTTCCTAGTGAGTTTATAGGATGAAGATGAGAGGTGGGGATGAAGATGCTTATCAGAGAGGGGATGTTTTCAGTTGAAGGGAGGGATCCGGGTATATTCCCGGCACAACTAGGGCCAAATCTGACCTACCAAGTGACTTATATACCTCTAAGTTTTAAAGTTTGGACCTATTTTAACAGTTATTATATCATCACATTTTCTACAAAAGAAACTCCCTTACTCCTCAGTATGAGTCTTGTCCCAGTTCAATTTTAATGTCTTAATACTCTTCATTGTGTTTTACATTTCTTGGCCCATCCCTAGTGTCTCTTCTGCCTTTATTTTCTCCTTTGCCAAAGCAAATTTTCAGTTTCTCTTCCATATTCCCACTCTCTCCTCTTTGGAATAGTGTGGATTTTTTTCCTTGCTCCCTCCCTTGGTCACATCTCTCTTTTCTCCCCAGCCAGTCTGTCCTTCTTTCTCCTTTTTCTCCTGTCTTGCTGTGAGTATTCTTCCCTTCCCATCCCCATTCTCCTCACCTAATTCTCCCAAGAGCACGCTTTGGGGCATGTACTGAATTTTAACAGCCACAGCCTGGTGTACAGAAGATGACATCACACCAATGGCCAACTTTGCTGTGCCACCACCTCGTGCTCCAACCACATTTTCTGCCAGGTACTCATTCCTCATGTTCCTCTGCCATCTCCTGCCTTTCCTCTTCTGCCAAATTCCACACAGCTGAAATGGTTACAGCTGTAAAAATGTCTCCACTGCTCCGATCCACGTGTCCTGGGGGCTGAGGCATTGACCATTGGAACACTGCCTTAAAATAATCAATAACCGCGGGTGACACGCCAACCTTGCACTGGCCAACCAGGGATAACTTGGGGTATTTCCTCATTCTCAGAAACAGCTATTTGTTTAATGAGGCCATCACCCAAAAACATCGCTGTGCCTCGCTCAGACGGCCACACTCCAGGAGAGAGGAACTGAAAAGCCTGAAGCTGTCTGTGGGGAACTCTGGAGGCCATCTTAGCCCTGTTTAGAAGGTAAGCAAAAGTATTTACATGTTTACTGTAGCATTAAAAAGCAAAACTTTCTAAAAACCTCACTAAAAATTACAAGCTTGCTCTAGCCACCTTGCTTAACAAAGCTGCAGAATGTGCTCTTTTTTTGGTGAATTAATGAAGTGTTTTAAGTGCTTCTGGCAAGCCAGAGTATTTTCCTAAGCTGTAATAACGCGTGCAGATCCTCTGATGTGCACAGGTGGCAAAGCGGCATTGATTTTGGTGGTAGAGGCTCTCACTAGGTCTGGTGATTGTTGTTTAGGTTAGCTCACCCTGCAGTTTGAAGTGGTATTGAAGATAGGTCAGAGGGAATGAGCTGGAACCCTCAGTTCTTCCAGGCAAAGCAGCGTCACGTTGCTTTGTGCCGTACAAGAACTGGGCCCTCCGGCAATGTACGGAAGATGCAGAAGAGAATTTATAACTCAACTACAAGGCTCAGCTTTTGTAGAAGGAGGCTAGGCTGTGCCTGCGCTTGTTTGCTTCTCTCTGGGGAGGGCAAGTTGGTGAGGTTGGGCAAACAAATGGAAAAGCTAAAGCTGGAATGAGATGGGAAAGCAGTCAGGCAAGAGTCAGTGTAAAAAAATAACCTAGACATTGGTTATTTGGAAGACAGGTGAAATATCCAGTATTATTTCCATTTTCCTCCATTCCCATTCCCTACTTCATCTTTCACCGGCACATTGCTGGTCTGTTTAGATTTTTATCTTTGAGCTAGGGCTTTTTCCAGAGGCTTGCAAAATGCTTTGCCAAATTTTGAGCACTTTGTAAACAACAGGTAATGACCATAAACACAGAAGCATTTCTGTTGAAAATGATCCCATCTGGAATAGTTTAATACCAGTTAGCTTATTTTAAATATGGATTATAAAGCTCAACATGACTGCAAAGTGCTCAGAAGAAAAGGCATATAAGCACAGTGCCCTTGTTGAACTCATAGTAGCAGAGAATAATGCAAATTTTTTGCTATAGAAATGCAAACTTAGAAGAAATCTCTGGCAGCCACAGCTGCTTCACAGCAATATATGGCACCCCATAAAGTCCTTCTGTTTTCCCTCCCAGGTGAAGAGGTCTGAGGACATCTCACTCGCTAACTCACCTTATCTCTTCACTGTCTTCATTCTGTCACCAAAGTCTGTTACAGCCTGTCTCTGGCTTTCTCAAATGGCTTCAAGCTACCTTTCACCTCGGCCTTTTTCTTGCTTGGGAACACAACCTTGATTGATTTCTGTGTTCCTAACCTGCTTAATACCTTCTCCACACCAATCTTCGTCACAAAACTTTCCAGATTAGCCAATGCACATGAGTAAATTGAGGGACATTTCACTGCTAACTTCCTCAGTTATAACAAAAACTATTGGCACATAATAAGCAAAGGCATCTACGTGGGCATGAAATGGTATGTGTCCACATCCTTTTCCTTCTCTTGCATTTTGTAACTTACTCACAGGAGAGTAAAGCCCTTTTTGTCATAAACTGACAGTTCTCTCTGAGGACAGAAATCCACAGCTTGATATTTTGTATTTTAATGGGCATTTTATATTTTTATGCATTTGAAAGCCTTGAGCTGGAATGAAGCTATGATAAAACATCATGAAGAAGTTGTGATCATTTTGTGCCATAAAGTTGAAGGTAGTATGCAAGTTCAATAACCTCTGACCCAGTAGTCTGAAATTTCCAAACTGACATGGAGATTAATCTGTGGATTCACTTTTGTACTGATCAGGCTTTTCTCTCTGGCTGTAGATCACAGCATGGGTGCAGTGTGCACAGACGTTGTAGACTTTGGTGAAGAGGGGTCTAATAACAGCCTACAAAAAACTGGCAGATGACAGAGGTGATGGGGTGGTGTGAAAGAATATAATGAGGAGCAACAGCTCTGTTTACAGATTTGGAGATTCAGGCTGGACATGAGAAAAGACTTTTTAATCACAAGATTGGGTCAACCCCGCAACAGGTCACACAGAGAGGTAGTGGTGGTTCCATTCTTGGGGGTTTTTTAAGCTCAGCTACACAAAGCCGTGGCTAACAGAGCAACCTAGTGTTTGTGGTAGTCCTGTTTGCAGCAGGAGGATGGACTGGACACCTGTAGAGATCTCTCTCAACCAGTGCTTAATTTATGTTTATTCTTTGATTTTAAGAAAAGAACCCGAATGCTATGAACTACTAAGCTTCTGAATGCTATGACAGATCATTCTCAATGAGATGGGATGACATTTTGACCTGCTCTTAGCAACGAGACACAAAATTAGACAAAATTACAGCTTTTGATATATTTTAGGGTGAGTGCTAAACAGGCCCATAATCCACAGTTTTATCTACCCTAATGTGAAGACTAAGCTTGTCACAGTAAACAGTAATAAATATTTCTCCAATTCTTGCTGAGGGTGTATTTTTTACTGGAATAGAGGAAATGCAGCTGGTAGGCACCCTGGGGAGTCTTCCCTGATTGTCCCAGTGCCAAGTCAGGGATGAATATTCACATGGTTTCCTTGGTAGCTGTAGTGGGTCTAGTGCTGGTCACATGCCAGCGCACCCAGTGGAAGTATTTGCTCATATTCTGCTGCAATATAAGGATTAGGAGGAGAGCAAAGCAGGCTCAAAACTTCAAAGGGTATAAAGAAAATTTTATTAACAGAATTAAAAGAAAAAATAAGAAAATCAGAATAAGCCTTCAGAACTCTTCTCCTCCTCCATACTCTCTTTTCTTTCCAACTGACAACAAAGAGACAAAACTTGTGACTTTCAGTCAGTTTACCACCTCTAAAATAATTGTTCTTCAGTTCACTTAGGGAGAGGAATGTCTCTTGCCATGTCATGGAGACTTCTCAAGAAACAGTTCTCTCATAGCTTCAATGTCACAGCGAATCAGCCACCTGGGAAAGGAAGATCTGGTCACATTGTGAAAGTTCCTTCCATGCCTTGCACATTTCCCACAGTTGTTTTCATGGGCCATGTCAACATATGGGGTACTATTTTAAGGATGAGCTGTTCTAGCATAGAAACAAAAGTTCTATTCTTTCATCTCTGGGAACAGAGGTTTTTCTGCTTCTATCCCTGGGGCAAAGTTTCTCATCTCTCTTATCTCTCCCTGTTCAAGCTTCTCATTGGATTACACTTTTCAGCATCCACACGCTACAGCACAAGCACCCTTATTACATGGGCTGCATGAGAATGCTGCATCCTTCCGTGCACTTCATGAATTACAGGGAAAAAACCAAAGTCTGATATTTAAAAAATATATCTTCACCATAGCCTCACAAAAGAATTCCAGCCCTAGACTAAGGCATCTCCTCCATCGCCTCCCATCTAGAATTTGATTCCCTCTTCACTGACTTTAGAGTCCCATGGTGTTTCTCTACGTGTCTTACCCCTTTCCTTTTCCTGATTCGGAAGAGAATTAGTGTTTGTAGGTTCATTTGTTCTCAAGCTTTATCCACTGAAGCAGTTTTTATAGATTTCTGCAGTGCTGAAAGGTTGATCTCATCCAGGCTCTGCATCAGGGAAATAGCTCGCCTTGCCTCCCGCTGCTGGTCGCGTGGTCCCCGCTGACACCGTGTGTGCCACGCCAGCCGCCGGCTCCGCTCAGTGCTCTTCTTCATGTGGAATGCCATAAAAAAGAGAAAAGCTGCTGTTGCTGTTTTTGTCCTTCTGTCTGCAGCATGGCTGGCTAAAAGCGAATAAACAAACAAAGTTCATTGTGAGCCATGCCAAGATAGCCATGGCCGCATGCCGCTGCCCCAGTTTGTTACTGATATTCCCAATGGACAGACAATTGTCCATTAACAACTAAAATGAAACTCTGCTTATTTCCTACCAACACAGGTTTAGCCCTACAATTTTAAATAAATTCAATTAAACATCCCAGCTTTGAATAATTCAATTTTAAATAAATTCTCTCATGGGAACAGGGTCTTTAGAACAGGATTATCAGTGTAAGTCTTACCTGGAACATTTCTTTCTACAAAATTGATTCTTCTTTCATTAAAGAATAAAACTGTTGATACCCGGTGCTCCCTGCATTGCAGTAACCCAAACCTCCTTGCATCTTTCCTGAGCAGAGAGCTGCCATGTGCACGGGGAAGTGTTCAAAGTGCATTGGGATCACCCTCTTCCCACTGGCAGTATGTGCTATTGTCTCCAACATTCTCCTGTACTTCCCCAATGGACAAGTACTGCAGCTCAGCGAGATAACTGATTTGGTCTGGTTTTTCCATGGCATCCTGGGAGCTGGGATACTGGTAAGAGATTAATGTTTTGTGTGAGTTTTGTTCTGTTTTGTTTTAAATTTGGGGCCAAGAAAACCTCCTTTAAAAAAAAAAAATGTCATAAAAATGTGTTTTGCATAAACATGTATGAACAGCTTAAATGAGAAGCTGGGTATGTAACTGAGAAAATGCATTTAAGGTAAAAAAGGTGTCTAGTCAAAGAAATACAAAACATTCCTGAAATAAATATCAGAACTCCAAGTTAGGAAGAAGCACTAGGCCTGACTGCTCAAGCAGGTGTTAGTTCAAGACCCAGATAACACTTTACAAATGTGGAGTTGCAAATGGCTTAATAAACTGAATGCCTCCTGTTCCCACACTCTTACCCACCCTCTTTTGGGTTGGAACCGGTTTGAATGTGCTCTTCTATAACTAGTTCTCCATTCCAGATCTCAGGAAAGATCACTTTTTTATGATTATTCATGGCTAGAAGGGAACATGTTGGGGAATACTTATCTTTCCAGTTCATCAGAGAGCCTGCTCCCTTTGTGTTCTTTCAATTATCTACCCAAGTGCAGTTAATAAGCCCAGCAAATAACATACACATGATCAGTACTGGGCAGATGGCAAACTGGCACAGATCTGGCCAAAAAATAAAAGAATGTTTAACAACAATTACCTTAGAAAAAAGTAAATCTCATTCACAGTCAGACTACAATGCAGCTGTCCCTTAAGTCTATGGAAAGCCTGCAGTGGATCTGGTTCATACTCATATTTCCCAAAGCAGAAACATGGTATAAGATCATTCAATAAACTGTTCTCCACCAGCAGCTTCTCTGCTTCTTCTTGTGGCTACCACTTGGGCCTATTACTCATGCTGAGCTTGAACATAAGCATGAGTTTGTAGAAGGAAGAAGTGGAACAACATGAGAGACCTTGTGGAAAATTTGTATCACTGCAGGCCCAGGGGTCATTGGCGTCCAATGAAAGGAAAGGCAAATGTTAGATGTGAGAGCGTCATCGGCTCATTGAAAATGCGCCTTCTTTTAAGGCTTCCACACAGACTTGCCTGTGGCCAGCACCACATACATCAAAAATGAGAACAGCTAGTCAGAGGAGAGGAAAAATTTGCATTGACCTTCACAGCATTAGGAGTAATTATTGATCCACAAACAATGTTGTTGTGTGTACACGTTTTCCAGAAAACAGCATGAGAAATGCCCACAGGTAAGGAGAAAGAAAGCATTGTCATCAGCCTAATCTTCCAGGTGCTGGAAGCATGGGAATATGAATATTGGCTTCTTGGTGTCCTAAGGCGTTAAAACAAGGGACAGGATGTTCCACAACTGGAGTCTGGTCCATATCCTGACACTACAGTGAGGAAAGATGAAGCTGCAATACATTCCCCCATGCACCTGGCTTTTTCCGAAAGGAAAATGAGGCAAGTCATGCCAACAGGTTACCTGATCTTGGAGAATCTCCCCAAAACTAGGACATAGCCTCCAGAGTCAAGACTGTAGGAGAAACTTCAGCACAGCCTGGCTTCGCTCTGTGAGCCAGTAAACCTCCCTCCACTGAGAACTTCATCTGTGGACTGATACACAGATCATCCGTGCACTCTTTGGCTGAGTAGCCAGCTTCGCCCTTTCCTCCTCCTCTGCTGAATCTGTAATGAAAATTATATGACCTGAAAATCTCTCAATTTCCTTATTTCAAATATTTAGGATGTAAAAAGAGTAAGATTGGCTTTATGTGCCATAGTAACATATTTCCTCATGGAAAGCCTGTGTGCAACACAAGGAAATGCCTAACTGAGCCATGGCTCACACCCAGCTTTTGTTTTACTGACAACAGCCAAACCCAGCAAATTCTCATTCCTATGTCAAAAGGCAGGTATTTATAATCAGGCACTGCATAAAAAGAAAGCTGTCAAGCAAACCCTTCATCCTGAGCCAGGCTCATAGATGACACAAAAGTGTTTGCCACTTAGATGGGAAGCCTCGAAAGAAAAATGGCAGCCCTGGAGGAAAAGGAGTGTTGGTTTGATGGGCAGAGGTATTAACTCTTCTTCTGAGTGC
Organism: Polioptila caerulea; assembly: GCA_013397295.1. NCBI lineage: Eukaryota > Metazoa > Chordata > Aves > Passeriformes > Certhiidae > Polioptila > Polioptila caerulea. The sequence goes on along the minus strand of VYXF01009199.1, from coordinate 439,025 downwards.
CAGACAGGAGAACACTGAGGCTAAGGATGCCTTGGGGACCATTTGTGATTATTTAAGAACAGACTTCTTTGCAGGAAGAGGAGCACCTTTTTAACCTCAATGCTCTACTTATGCAGGCTTCCAAATGTGGTCCAGCCACCACTCTAGGTGCTGTAGGTTGCCTCTGGGGTGTGCTTAAAGGCAACAGAGAATAAATCCTCTGAAAAATATTTAGGAGCCTACAAATCTAAGGAAGTTTCATAACACTGTCCCACACTGTTCAACAGAGTTATTCGCACTACACACATAAATTCTGTGGGCTTTGTTCATCATGGACATTCTGCTCTTTCTGGTCTACTTGAGAAAAAATCTTGCCAGCATCTATTCAGGCCATTTTTACAGTTTTTAACTTTTATGTTTGATTCTTTGATTGATTGATTGGCTGATTGATTTGGGTTCTCCTTCTTTCATTAACTTTATAATAACCATTTTCTACTTTCTTAAATAGTCCTTTACTTGTGCTGCTCTGTGAGGTGTTTTAACTGGCACTGGTGTATAGAGACAAGGCAGTGGGAGTGTGCTGGCTGCACAGCCAGACCCACAAAAGCTTTCTTGCCCTGTGGCTACCAAACTAAAGGCAATTTTTCCTAACACCAGAATGTCTGCAAGGCAGCATTATATCCCGAGTCATAGATGGTAACTGACTGCATTGTATTGGTCCAGCTCCACCTGATAATTACCATGGAGAAAGCTGATGGGAACTGGAAGTTCCCTGTTGGCTGAAGTCCATCTTGTAGGTTTTCCAGAAGTTTAGCACAAAAAATGAACCCAGACCAAAGTCAGATCCATTTCAAGAAGCTCAAGGCTGATTTCTTAATTACAATCCAGAGAAGAATGCTTAGGAGATTAAACTGACATAGTTCTTAGTCCAGCAATGTATCTTTTCTGGGCAGAAATACAATTTTCTCAAAACTGACACATTTTTTCCAAACAAAAAACCCCTACAATACCATGCTCAACCTTTTTATACCCTGAAGAAAGCTGTATAGCTTCATCAATAAGAATTAATGTACCAGCAATTTGCCAGACAGCTCTAGCTGTAATCCCACACTTATTTCTGAGTAACTTTTCAGCAGCACCAATATCCAAGCAGGTGTAACTCCCAGAGAAGAGTCAGAAAGTGACTTACATTTGAGGAACATGATGCCCAAGCTCTTAGAATTTACCCCCCCCACCCCATCCCCCCTTCAGCAGAAGTGCTGCACACCAATTCAGCCTGTGCTTTTCTTACAGGTTATTTTGCCGGCATTCATGATGCTGGCAGCAGGTGGAGCAGGATGTTGCGCTAACAGATGTGGGGTAAGTGGATATTTATGTGTTGAAATGGCACTACAGAGTTTGTGCAATAGCTTTTTAAATGGCTGCTCAGCAGGTGGAAATGTGCAGTGACAAACCACCACACCATTGTCAGCAGCCGTGTCAGGGAAACATAGATGGGGAGCTTGATCCACAGCGTCCCTGGGCTGGGGCTGAGAGCTCAGCTAGCCAGCAAGAACGTTATCATGTTGCAGGCTTCTGATAGAAGGGAAATCAGCCAGGACCAGTGCTGGAGCCCTTAGGCACAATGCTAAGGGCAGAGGGGACTACATCACACAAAGCAAAACATGGCTCCAGATTCCCCTGCTCAAGGCAATCCTTAAGACTGAGACAGCTGCCTGTTCCTCCTGCTTCCACAGAGTCCTGTTTCCTCTATACCCTTCCATGGCAATCTGCTTTTCCATAGGTTCATCCCTCCTTTTCTCTGTAGGGACACACATTAGGTCCCCTATTTGGAGGTCCATGCCAAAATCATGAGCTGCTGCACCTGGCACTGAGGAGCCAGCGCTGCTTCCCGCAGTTCTGACCAGTAGCTCACATGTGCCCAAATGTTATGGATGTGAAACGTGAGAACGTAATTTAGGCTCTCTGGCATCTTAAAAAAGGCCAGAGATAATTTTTTTCCCTTGATAATTAGGAATATTATAAAGCAACACGTTATAAAGGTATCTCCATTCATCCTCAAGCCCTGGGCACAGACTTCTGTGTGGCTATCATTACTGACAAGAAAGAACTGACTTGGAAATTTTTTTGAGCCTGCATCCTTCCCAGAAGAGGCCTGGAATGAGAGATTCCATGTAATGAAGGATGACTCTTCTGTACTTTTCAATTACTATTTAGTCTGATCCATAAGAAAACATCTGCCTCTTTAAAATATTTTACTTAAATAATTCATTATTCATAATACCAACATAGCATTCTTTATTAGGATGTCAGCAAGCACGTCCCAAGGGACATGCCAGTACATTGATTTAACCAAATGTCACATGCACAGACAGGATGCTAACAATGGCCAAGCAGGTCTGTTGCCGAGCTGGGATGAGATCCTAGGCACCCTGCAAACAGTGCCTGAGCCAGCTGCTTTGCTTGATTTTGGGTGATGTAGAAAGCAGTGATGAAAAACAGCCACTGTAGTGGTTCCTACACTCACTGAATCTGGTAAGTCATGGGGGAAATCCAGCTGAACTGGGCTGAGTTCATACAACATCTCAGGTGTCTCTTCTCCATCCTTCATCCCAGCCCTAAATATTACAGGGACAAGAGTGAAACTACCCAAGGCTGGCTGGGTTCCCTCCCTAGCCCAACAACACAGGTGGTAGCACAATGTTATCCAGCAGCTCACATCCGCAGACCCACCACGATTCTCCATTCTCCCCCTTCTCTTTCACTGTCTGAGCCATTTCTAGCAGCAGTACATCAATGCCAGATACCCTGTCTGCACCTTCCCATCACTCATTGGTTACCTACAAGCTGTTCCTCCTCTTCTCTATTTGCTGTTATGGAGGAATAAAATAGATGTTAAAAAAGTAATTGCTTGTCATAGTAAAAAAAAAAAAAAAAAGGCTAAAGCATTATTACTGGTCAGAATTATTGTTCAATCAAAACATAACATTTTCCTCAGGGCAGGGACTCTGTTCTATTTTATTTTATGCAATTCCTGGTTTAATAGTTTCTGACTTCATCGAAGCCTTTACACACTGCAAAGTATCTTCAACAGTAATAAAAATTACTGTTTCTCATGCTTTTTATTCACTTTAGTGAGTTTTCACAGTGATTATGTGCTATGTTAAGTTTTTTCATTAATCAACTTTAAATTATTAGTTACAAACATACATCAATGGCTTCTTGTCCTTGCACTACAGAGTAATGAATATGGAAAGTAATAGATTTCGAAAGCTTTGGTGTCTTGCAGCTTAACACATACATATCTGAAATCATCCACTGCACTGATGTGGTGAGGCAAAAGACCCACCCAAAATACAGCTTCTCTCATTGCATCAGCAAACATATACTCCAGTATTTCTAGGTCTTCCTTAAGAGTTACTTAACAAGAACAAGAATAGCCATAGCAGCTTTCCAGACAAATAAACTTAAGCAAAAATATCCAGAACCAGACAGAATAACAATTTCGTAAAAAAAACCCAAACCAAACCAAACCAGAATAAAACCACTTCCAGACAAAGAAATAGAGAAGAAAGAAACGTGTATGGAACAAGAACCAGGGTAATAAATAGCAGCACAAGCTGAGACAAGAGGAACTTGGTAACTTCACCAAAGTAGCTGATGCAAACATTCAAAGAATTATCTAAGACTCTTCATCAGCTCACCAGGGACAATTCAATTGTGTGAAGGATAAAGCAGGGAAAATCAGCAAAAATGATCATCAAAATCGTTTCAGGAGTACAGAACAGGTCAACATCATGGAAAACAAATTTCAACACACTCAAGCATCCCAGCTTAGGCCTTCTGTTGCAATTAAGGACACGAATGAGGAAATGAAATATTTCAATGAGAAGTACAACTAGGAAAAATGCTGATAGTTTGAAATTCTGAAATAGTTAATAAAATTCTTGGATTTTCACAGATTATGAGGCAAGCCTCCAGGAAAGTCTCCAGATCAGTAGATAAAATGGGGAAATGCCCCTGCATGTCTAGAAAATGCTGAGGAGGGCCAATCCAACAGCTGCAGCAACTTCAGACTCCTCCTTCGGTGACAAGTAAAGTCTCTGTCTAGATGATCTTGTACACAGTAAGGGAAATAGTTGAGATGAAGCTAGTCAGACAGTCAACAGATGCCAAATGAGACAATCATGTGACAGAGCATAGTCATCACAGATAGCACTGACAAGTACTACTTGTAGAAATTGCTATCATAAGACATAGTAATACCAAAAGGTCATTTGACTTTTTCTTCATAATTATCTTTGGGATGCCTTGTACTGCTATGCTGTACTAAAATGAATTGTTAACATAATTAAGATCCTCCAACCAAGAAGCAGAATGCACAGTTGAAGTAAATGAGAAAACAAGTGGGGAAAAGTGATTCAGAATAGGTAGGAGTTTTAAAGACAGCATCAGTCACTCACCTTCACCACAAGGCATGGTTGGTGATCTTATTGTGGGAGACAGTGCATCAGCTACAACCCAGACACTGTTTTGGTCCAGGACAATAGGCTAAATTACCTACATTTTGCTGACAATGGAGCTCTGTTAAGAGGCAATTCAGCCAACATGCAGATAAAGACTAAAGAATATCCAGCTTTGCAAGAAAAGACTGAGTTGTTTATCAATTATGATTAAATAAATCCCATGAGAAATCACAGCAGCTTTTAGCTCAAGGATTGCTTTAGAGGCAAAAGAATACACAAAATTAGCCAATTCACAGACCAGCATCGTGCAAGGTTTTACAGAAAGCAGTCAGTTGGCAAGATGAAAACTGCATTCAACAGCTTGAATGTGTTCAGACAGTGAAGGCTTTGTCAAAAAACTCCAACATGGATGGTAGATATTTCCATTTGACTCTGTAGTGCAGTGGTCTGTGGAACAAGTGGGATTCGGAGAAGGTTTTTGACCTGCCTTGTGGGCTGGCGGATTTCACCTGGTATTTGCTGGCAACAGGGAATTATGAGACTTGAGATATTTGGCTTCAAACCTGAGTCATGGATGAGAGTATTTTGTATGTGCTTCCTTGGTCATACCACTGCCCTCACATTAAGGCAAGCCTGCAGCCTTCTCCCTGCTCCAGGTCTTCCCCTGGCTCTATCAGTCTGCTCCAGAGTTTCTTTCCTCACTTGGCAGAGTTATGAACAACCACCAGCAGTGATTCTTAGCAAGACTATTGGGAAACCTGTCCCAGATGCACCACCAGTAGCATCCTCCTGGGATTTTTGTTTTTATAGACAAACAGCAACTGGATACATCCCATTCATTACTAGAAAACTACCCCAGAATGGAGTAAAGGTAACATTTCTGTGGGAGTGGCTGATGTAAAACAGGAGTGCATTACATACAATTTGAAGTACCTCCTGGTTTGTTGCCACATGCAGCACAATTAGATTTCTCAACATGAGAAGTGGTAATCACATGTCATGGTGTTGCAAAATGAAGGAAAGCAGCAATAAGAAAGGAGTTTTTGCATTCCATCAATGAGCAAAACAAATAATGTACCTTCTGTTGCTTTCATACCTGGTTCAGTAGTTGCTCGCTTTTTCCTTTTGGTGCAAGGGCCAAGAAAGGTGAAGAGTTGGAAATGCCAAGGTACATGGTACAGAACAGATCCACCCAGGACTGGCCTCGTACTGGCTTTTTAAAGAAAACTCACCAGATTTTTCATAATAGATAGCTTAAGCATAAAACTCTAAAAAGTAAGTTATTTAAGATCTACGACAGCTACAACAGTCAAAAAAGTCAACTATTTTTTATTCCCACAAATTTAGTAGCAGTAGTAGTTTCAGCATAAAGTAAGAGACAAGAAAGAGAATTCTTTCTCATTCATTGTGAGCTCTCCATGCTACTCAAACCTCTTTGCAGGCAATGTTGAAGGTCTTTTCCCTTTCAGATGCTGCTGTCAGTGATCCTGTCTGTGCTGGGATTTGCAGGAGGAGCATATTGTGTGGTCATCTCTTCGTTGGGGCTGATTGGGGGTCCTCTGTGTGACACAGGTGATGGAGAATACCTCTACCCTTTCAGGAATGACACTCTAGAGTGAGTATGGCTTACAGGCTCCTCCAGTTTTGCTTTGCTTGATCCCTCCCCTATCTTTTTAAAGTGAACTTGGATTTTTTCCGTAATGAACTGATGGTTCACCCTGTGTGAGCTAAGCACACACTTCTATGAGTAACATGTTCCAGCTGGCCATCTCTTTGACCAAGGAATCATCCTTGGGCAAATTGCCTGAGTTTCATCAGCTGTGCTTGCCACAAGACCCTTGTGCAATTTGCACCGTGCTTTCAAAACGCCCGTGAGCTGTGAGTCTGCAGTCAAAAGGAAGTTTGCTTACTGCACCACATTAATCTGTTAAATTATCAAGAATTCAGCCAGCTCTACCTGCTTCTGAAAAGCAAAGCAAAAATCTTCCCTGAATCTTTAAAGTCAACCTTGACAACCATGCTCTTCAAACCAGAGCAAGAGATAGTGAATGGACTGGGCTGAGTTACCACAGCAAGAATGGAGAATGTGGAGACACCTTTTAAAACCATTACAGACCTTTCTCTTTAGTTATTAACATAATTTTGCCGTACAACAACATTCTTGTGCATGCAACAAAGTACAGATATGGCTGTCTTCCCTAATTATCAATTGCTTCTCTGTAAATGGAATTCTGGGGAGAATCACCAGCTTTGACCAATTATAGCACCATCTGAGACTCATTTTTTGCAATCAAGTTCAGAAAATAAAATGCCAGAAAACGCAGAAAACATTCTCAAGTTTTTTCCTTCTAATAACTTGCCAATTATTTTCCTCTATCACAGAGACAATTATTTGTTTAACCAGACAACGTGGAGTATTTGCAAACAACCTGAAAACATCATCCTTTGGAATATCGTCCTTTTCTCTATTCTCCTGGTCATTGGTGTAATTGAAGTTATTCTTTGTTTCATTCAAGTCATCAATGGAGTAACTGGCTTCATATGTGGCACATGTATGAGGAGAAGAAAGGTTGGTATGCAGTAAAAGGGTGCTCTACATTCTTTCCAGTTTTATTTCTCATGCTCTGGCAATGGTACATGAGCTGAGAGATCTGCACAGCCCCTGGATGAGCTCCTCTGGGCAGTGCAGGTGCATTTGCACACTCTCTCTCTGTCTATTATATTATAGCCAGGGATAACCTGGTCCTTAGATTTTTCTAAACAGCAGGCCAGTATGATATATTGACACACTCATTGCATGGTTCTGTTCCTATTTAAGAAGTCTTTTTGATAAAGTGTAATGAGCCTTCTCTGCACATGTAAGTGAGAGACAAAAAGTAGATTTGTTTTAAATTGGTCAAATGTAGTAATATTATTTTACAGAATGGAAGAAAGCATCTTCCAAATTTAATTTATCACTATTGATTCCTTTTGATTGTTTATTTTCATTGTACACAATATTTGCAGTAAGTCAGATATCCCCTGGAATGTTGATTAATCGTTTTCCATTCATTGCCTTTCAGACAAATATTTCTGGAATGTGAATTACCTACAAGGAATGCCAAGACAAGCCCCAAACTGCCGATTCACATACAATCAGGATAGTACGCTGTACTGTTTTATTTTTGGGAGGACAACAACTACAACAAATGTTCAGGTGTTTCACAGAGCAAGATGATTTTTTTATAAAGAAGTCAGGGTGGAAAAGGGCTAGATCATTTCAGTCTGAGACTCCACGCTTTCATTTCTCTAAACATACCAGCTAAACCTCAGGTACTGGCAAGAACATTGATCTATCTGCCCCTTACTGCTGTACTTGTGTGTAAAGCGAAACAGTCCTCAGATAAAAGACCACCACTTGCCCTCTCATGTAAGTGGGAAATGGAGATGTTGTTAATGTATACATTTATCAGCTGCATGAAGCAGGCACTCTCTGGCTGATGTAAATAATGTCCCATCCTCCCCACATCCCACCGTGAGCTCACCTGTCTGTTCCTGTTAATTTCTGAATGGGGCACTCACAGATTTGAATGAGGATGAGCAGAGAATATATTGAGCAGTGTTTGAGACACTGCAGAGGCAACTGAAGAACATGGTTTTCAGCCTCTTTCTGCCACCCTGGAGCCAGATCCCCTTGCCAAAGCCCAGTGCACTTCTAAATCAGTTCTTCAGGAGCATCTGAGAGTTGTGGTAGCCTTAGAGGAGCATTTGGGTCAACACAGAGAGTAGGGTTTGCAGCAAGAGTTTAGAAATGTCTGGTTTAACAAAAGGGTGAAGAACCTTACCGCCAATTTTGCCTTCATGAAACTGCCTAAGAATTTCACTGACTTCCACACAGGTCTGCAGGGCTGTTCTAGAATAGAGCACATGGATCAAGGAATTAACTTGCCAAAGATAAACAAAGATATATGTAGTAATTATGTGCAGCTTAGTAATAAATAGAAGATATAATCTAAAGGCAGCAAATTGCATCAGCTTTAGTTTTTTAGCAACAGTAATACCAACCAGGAACTGCATAATTCCCCACCATCACTAAAGAGCAAGCTCTTGATCTTGAGCTAATGTCCATGACTGAGAAATTTCAGAAAACTCATCATTTCAGTAACTTCCTCAAAGGTTAATTCTTGGACATGAACTGTCTTTCCTCTGTCAGCCAAACTATGAAATAATCTTTACCCACCCTGAATGCATGTTGGCAGCTATGAAAACCTGAATATATTCAAAGCGCTTGGAGCCTATTTTTCCTGATTTATGTTTTCTCAGTGTTGTTCATATTTCTGCACTGTGGCATGGAAGCAAGCTCTTTAAACACACTTATTGCAGACATATGTGGCTGTTTGAGCTGTCTTCTAATGCAGCACGCAAAATGCTTCACATTCTCCTTTATATAAAGTGGAGAAGAAAATATCAGTTGCCTAGATGAGGAGCATATGCACCTTGGAGCATAGTTTCACCCCTAGAAGCAGGAAATTTAACCTATAAAACTTAAATGCAGCTTCTGTAAAGAAGAAAGCATAAGACTTGTTGCAGTTTGCAGTCTATCACCAGGTGCATCCAAACCTGCCAGCTGGCTTAAAAAGCTTGTGTTCGTTGCCAGCAGTGAAACATGGGCAGTGCTACCACATGCAGCAGAGAGCAAGCCAGGAAAAGAGTTAAAGAGGCAGTGGGAAATAAGGTTATTCACATGTAGTCAGATGGAGAGAGACTCCTTTATCAGCACAGGGGCTCTGTGAACTCTTCATGGACCCTAAATACTTGCCCTTCCTCATCCCTTAGTTTTGACTCCCTGACTCTCACCTCTGGGATAAAGCCAACTTTGGCTATGCTAGCACCAGGAGAGGATGAGACCCACTGGAACACCTCCTGCACAGAAAAATAAGTTCACTGTGCTGCTGCCATCTGCTTGTTCCAGGCTATCCTGCCCTGGGGATGTCTTTGTGCTCCTGAGAACACCCTTTGTCCTGCCAACTGTGTGACCACTGGCCTCACTGATATATGTAAATATTAAATATTGCTATTCTGAACTTATTTTCTGGCTTGATTTTTGTGGTCTGAAGGACTTGTGAGTTCAAAATACTTCCAGTAGGAAGATAAATTGAATAACAAAGAAAGTAGAGTTAATTTTTCTAACTTGGATCACCATGAAGAGGTTTCTTCTAGGGTAGATATCAAGATCCATAGGCCATGGGGACAGGAAACCTTCCCCCAGCCCACACTGAAAGAGATGCCTAAAGCAAGTGGGAGACATTGCCTTTCTGAGCAAGGTTCAGTTGTCCACCATGGACAGGAACATCTGGTGCCATTTGAAGTGCAGCAAAGAACCCACTCACAGATGTCCAGAGATCCAGGAGTCTCATCTGGAGCTACCAACACAAAGGAGTGGATGATCAAAGCAAACAGCTGTCTATTGCAAACACAAGGATGCTAAAAACTCATTTAGTGAAAATACATAAAAATGACTGAAATTAGATGAAATTATTTCAGCTCATGCATTTTTGGATCCCCCAAATCACCTTTCACATGAGTCAAAGCCTGTCCTGTCAGAAGTGTCACCAGAGCCTTCTCCAGGAGCCGGCCAGCACATTGCAACAGGAGCAGCTCCTCATGCTGAGCACCGCAGGGAAACCTCCAAACCTGAGCTCTTCTGGTGGGCAAGGCTACAAAAGAAAATGTCTACATAATACTAAATATAATAAAAGCTTTGATTTGAACAGAGAGTTGGCTTGGCTGAAGATAAGATACTGTGCTTCAGAATTAGGATTACTACAGATTTTAAGTTATTGGTTTGGGGTTTTTTCCAAAATGGAAAGAATTCTTTCAGGGAAATCTCCTAGCAAAGGAAAAGAGTGATTTTGTCCTTGAAATGTTTTTGTATTTTATATATGAAGGGCTTAGTAAAACTAAGGAATTTATTCTTCTATATCTAATTTTTCCTCTATATTCATCATCTATCTATCTATCTATCTATCTATCTTTTTCTGTATCTATCAACTTTAAACAATTAATAGTCAAAAACTACCCAGACATAAAGACAAAAATATTTGTGTAATTTTGATATTAATTCACTATGCAATCACACTACACAGGCTCTGATTGAAGGACTTAAATATGTTGGGTTTGCATCAAATTATGCCTCTTTGTCCTGCATTTGAAACTCATGCAGGGGATTAGCCACTTGCAATTAGGACTAACTTGGGATAGGAATAAAACATTTAACCAAGGCCATCATCTGAAAAATGTAAATGTTTGGAGGCCAACAGCCCCATGTTTCAGCTGTCAGGATCAAGGACACAACCCAAATACCTGGGCTGGACACTGCAGACTAGTTCATATCCTCTCATTTCAAGGGGAACTGTCAGTTTATTTTGATGTAAATGGCTTAGATGCCTCACGCCCTGGTACTCCAGTTTTTTGGCTTGCAGAGCAAAGTAAACCAGCGAGAGTTTGATCCTTGCAGACCTCAGAGTGCCATGGCCTCTGCTCTACTGTCCTAGTCCCAGCCCTGCGCCTCTGCTCCCAGGTGAACTCTTCTGTGCAAACAAAAAAAAAATCTCAAAGGGAATTAAAAAAAACACAAACCTTTCCAGATTCTCAGAGTGCTTTATTTTATCTCCTACAGAGCACCAGCTCTTTGGGTTTGTCCCTTTCCAGAGGAGTGACAGGGGATAGCCACCTTTCAGAAACGCCCTTTCCTGTAGTATTGCACTGCGGTTTNCTGTAGGACCTCTCTCACCTGGAAGTCCCCCTTTTGTCCTAAGCCCATGAGCCACAGAGAGCCATCTAAAGCTCATCAGCAATAATGTAGCACTCGGCAGAGCAAAGGCGTGGTCTTAGGCACAGAGGCCACTGCTTTGTATATCTTTATTTCTTCCTGTCAGTCAGCTTCAAAGCTGAGTAGCTCACTACAGTGCTTACACTTAAAAAGCTGTAAGTGCTCACCCCAGTGCAGATCATTTCTACAGGACACAGAAAACTTCACTGGTACACAGCGCTCCTCCTTTTGCTGTTCTTATCAACAACCCATGTCGGAATCTGTTCCATCAAGGAAGTAATAAGGTGTAAGAGTTAAGAGGTCAGCTGAGTATCACAGAATCACAGAATAGCTTGAGTTAGAAGGGACCTTACAATCATCTGGTTCCAACCCTCTGGCACAGGCAGGGACACCTTCCACTAGACTGGGCTGCTCAGAGCCCTGTCCAACACAGCCTTGAGCACTTCCAGAGATGAGGCACCCACAACTCCGCTGGGTAACCCCTGCCAGTGCTTCAACCCCCTCACTGTAAAGAATTTCTTTGTGATATCTAATCTAAACCTGCCTTCTTTCAGTTTAAAGTCATTACTCCTTGTCCTGTCGCCACACGCCCTTGTAAGAAGTCACTCCTCAGCTTTCTTGTATTTCCTTCAGGTACTGGAAAGAACTTGAGCCCCCTAAGTTCAGAACTGTTGGAGATATACCAGAATATCCTGGCTGCTGTTTCAGGAGGGCAAGGTGTCTCCAACAGGGACTGTAACCTCTGCTTGGCCGAGTGGACATCTCAGAGGTTTTATAGCATCTCAGGTGACACCAGCCATCTCTATGTGAGCATTCAAATCAAGCTCTGAGTCATCTACTGGGTACAGTGACACTGCTCTTAGAAGCAACCCTGAGTTCATCAATCTGAGACCTGTCCTGCCTCACAAGACTGAAACAGGTCAATCAATCACCCCCTAAGATTCCTCCCTGTGGGTTACTCCGGGAGCTTGAAGTGAGCAGCACAGCAGCTCGCACCCAAAGCTGCAGCCCTCCACCATGAGCAGGGCATGAAGCCCACCTCAAAAATCTCTTAATTGGTGAGATTTCTTTTTTTTTTTTTTTCTTTAAAATAAATGCCTTAGCTGAGAGTCATTTAATGGCAAAAGAGTACAATAACAGATTCAGTGAGGACCTTGTCTTTTTGGTATAAGCTTGTATTTTTATAATCCTTCTTCCTTTCACTGTATATCAGCAAAAACACTGCAGATTTAGATGAACTACCTTACACATCCTCTTTCTCTAATTCTCCTTCAGCCCATCATGTAATGTTTTCACTTACATCATGTCCCACCACATCTGCCCTCCACCCCTCTGGGTCTTTGAATGAAATTTCTCTGGAGAATTTTATGCCAGACATTTTTTTGGTTTTTTTCCCAAGAGATGAAAAAAATCTGCATTCTTTGCAGATGTCAAAGAAAAAATTCAACTCTTACTCTAGCCATGTTGAATTTAGTTGATTCTCACATGAAGGATACAAGGTCAGGTATGTCCTCCCAGGAGTGTCTGATTGCAGAGCAGGCTGATACCTGGATGCATTCACCCTCAGCCACATGCACCTTCAATCTTTTCCTGTTCCTGCCTACAAAATATGCTGCAAAACATTTGTTCATAGGAAAAAAACTTAGGAAGTGTATGCTGTTTTAAAAGTTTGTGGAACACCCATTTAGATGAAGAAAGGCAAACCAGAGAAGCCAATGGCTCCACTGCCACTGGCAATGGAGCTGCAGTTTCCAGGACCTTGTAGCAAGTTCATTTAAGGTGGAAGGGAGTGTTTCTAATTACAACCCCAAAAAATATGCCTTTAAAATGCACAGTGTCCCTTTTTGTACTTAAAATAATTGGGTCAAATTCAAAAGTCATTACTCAGGGAAAATAGCATTTGCTTATAAATATAAAGGAATATTTCTCTTAAGGTAGGTTAAGAATTCATCTAGCTGTCAGGCTTTTTCATCCCTTTTTAATTTTCACTTCTTTTTAAACACTAATTATAGAGTCTTCCCACCAGATCACCGCATAACTTACCCAAACCTTTCTTTCCCCTCATACAGAGAGGTGTCACAGAAAACATGGAGCTCCTGCACTTCTCCCCTTTTCTTCCCGCAGCCATCACCTATGTGCCTGTGTGTTCCTGCCTTGTCCTGCTGAAGGGATATGCTTAGTCTGTGCCACAGTCACTTCCAGGCACAGCTGCTCCTGTCTGTCTGCAGGAGCTGGCACTCTGCAGAAAACCTCCCTAAAGATTTGGCCTTTCACTCAGAGTGCATTTGAGAAGAAGACATCTGAGATCCCCCGTGGAAAAGAGCTACCTACTCCACAGATGAACAAAGGTGTCCAGGAAAGCCATACATGTACCTAAAATGCGCAGATTTTACATAAATTGGTTATCCAGAGCCATATGGACATATGTGGACAGCCATATCCATAGTGGACAGATGGTAAAGACTGACAGAGCAACTATAAAGATATCAGATTATTGTGGCAACTCCACAATAAATGTAACCAGCTTAATTCCGTAATGCATACGTGAGATTTTTTTCCCCAGAATTATTTCTGTGTACAGACAGCTTCTCAAAGTTTAAAAGTCTGTGTCATTCCTATAGTTTCATTGAAGAGTCCAACAACACCACACTCTCCTACCACTTTCCAAAGATTGCTTTGAGTATCATCATGTAGCTCCTTTCATTGGTCAATGGTAAATCTTTTTATACTGTATCCTGGGTTTATTTTGATCATCGCTGAGAGTTTAGTCTAGTCAGCTTTAAACAGATGAGTTCATAGCCCTATCTTCTGCTTTAGCCTTGTGACTAGAACCCAGAGAAATATGGATTATCTTCATACCATTTCATATCAGACAAAATATAACATTTCCCCTACTTTAAGCCAATCTGGTAATATGTCCCATTATGCATATCAACATTAATTCCTGTGCTCTTAATCTTTGCTCCTCATAAAAATAAGATTAGATATCTACTGGAGAAGGGGGAAGGCTGCAGAATTGATAGTGTTTTTCCAAAGACTGAGACTGCATCCAGTTCTCCAGACTTTTGGGTTTACCACTCTGTTTCATACTGCTTCTTTTGTAGCAGAGTCCAGCAAATATTCAGCAGTTTCTTTACAAGGCGCCACTATTTCCACTGATTTTTTTCCACTTGTGTACTTGATCAAAGAACATTATCATCACACCATTATTCCTCTCTATAACCTAAATTAAGCAAAAGAAAATGGCTCTAAATATACCAGGCTTAGTATCTCTGTGTGTATTTTTTACATTAACTTTAGCTACTGGAATTTGGGCTTCTTGGAAAAGCAGAAAGGATCAGCAGAACAGGAACCCAACAGAGATGGCCATGGTTGGAGGCAGGAATATAAATGTTTTCATTGGATTGTTTACTGCAACAGGTAAGTTTTCTTAAAAGACTTTAAAAAATTATTCTTAAAAGACATGTATTGCATAGATCTAGGTGACTTTTCTTTCAAAGGAAGTGAACTCCTTTAATGTCAGGGTAGATTTTGCCTAAGTGTGACTTTAAAGGAGTTTGGTTTCATGAATCATTTCGGGATGGATTCTTACAAACCTCTTCACACTGAGCAGAACCTAATGCTTATGTAGATTCTCTTAAATTAAAGAGATTCATTTAAGAGTTTAGGTAAGAGTTAAGAGTTTAATTTAAGAGTGACAAAAAAATACAACACTTTTCATTAAGGAGGACTGTCTTCTTAATCATGAACCAATTTCTGTTATCCAACATAACAGAACAATTTTACTCACAGAAAAGTCCAGTTCTGTGTGAAATAAATTGTCACTCATGGTGAGCATTGATCTCTCTTAAAGAGAGAGTTTCCCTCAGCTTCCCTCTTCTCTCCTTTGCTGCCTGGCATAATCTGAAATTTGTTTCCCTTACCTTTTTTTTGTAAAGACATCCCCCAGTGGCATTTGCCTGGCTAAGACACTTAAATCATTGTTGTAGATTTGTTATTTGTCTGCATTTGTTTTCCCTAATGTCTATTTTCTTAGACCCTGTATGTGATGCTCTTGAAGGAGGGCAATTCTACAAAGGCAATTCTATTTCCTCTAGCAAAAGTCTTCCTCTGAGAAAAAAAATGTAATTAAAAATTACTATATTCAAATTGCCTCTAAATGTTTAAACATTGAACTTTTCCATGCACACACAGATACCCATTCTTGAAGCTGAAAAATTATTTAGAGTGAGATTCTAATACTATTTCCTATAGTCAGCAGCACATGTCTGTATGGCAGAAAACTTTGCAAAGAAAATAGACGTGTGATTAAATATTTGTATGAGAAAAATGTTTACAAGCTCTCAGAGTGTTCTGCAGGGCTAGTTGAGAATATGTCTCTCAATTCTGACCTTTTCATCTTCCATGATTACAGCCACCTGGGTTGGAGGAGCATATATCAACAGCACAGCTGAAATTGTCTACCTGCCTTCAAAAGGATTACTGTGGGTCCAGGCACCTGTGGGATTTGCCTTGTCCCTTGCTATTGGTAAATAATTCATGTAATTAGGACACATAAGCTTTAAAAATATATCATAGGAGTATATTAAGATATGTAACAGAACATAGGGTACATTTTAAATGTGATTTTGTTTTTTCAGTCTCCCATATATTGAGAATAAGCATTTTTAACACTATCCTCTGAACAGAAACATAAGTTATGGTATCTTGGAGCTAGTGTAGAGTTTTGCCTGCTTGTAGTAATCTATAGGACAAAAATCTTATCTGAGGATTTAGAAGAATGTGCCTATGTGCATATTGCTTTTTGCACGTGGTCTCTAATTCACAGACTATTGAGAGTATTGGTATATAATTTTTTCCTTGGAATTTCTGTGTGATGAAATAATAGTATCTTGATTTTTCCACTAAAATGCATTCTTTTGAGTAGTCTCATCTCAGAATGAATGCGTCGTGCATCCAGCTTACAGCTTATGCCACTTTATAGGTGGTCATTTCTTTGTTGAAACCAAGCTAAGTGTGCAGTGCTCTATACCTGAGTTGCCATTTCTAAATCTGAGAATTCCTGGACTCGTGCTGTGGTTCAGCTCTCTTGCCAAGACCAAAGTTGCTTTCAGGCCACATTGTGTTATACCATGACTCTCCAGGAACACAGGATGATGAAAGCAAGGAGACCTGTGAGACCTTACACAGAAGTTTCTAAAAGAACAATAACCTTTATTCTCAAGTCAAAGAAAAGAGTCCAACTGACGTGAATATGAATCAGGCTTGGAAATATATTGCCAGCATTGCTTGTGTGAGTAATTGTTACTAATGAGGCTGAGGAGTGCAGGTCTGATCCTGCGATCTTTGCTCAGGTCAGTAGTGCCCAGACAAGCAGTCCTGTTGGCTTCAGGGTTAGACACAATACATATTCTTTGGTTTTAATGAGATGGCTGCACATCTGAGGTCCTATATATAGGTGAAGGTGAGTGGGACTCAGCCCAATGCACAGATTAAAATAATATAGTTCTGGGAAGAGACAATGAAGCCACCAAAATGAAAAATGTAATCAGAAAAGGACCATATATCAACAGGTTGCAATACCTGACCAAGGACATAACTTTGCCTCCTTTAAGCCAAATGTGAGTCTTCAATGCCTCACTCTGTCTACTGACATCTTCTGTGGGATGTTTTTCAGAAAACTTTATGTCTCTCATTGGTAGGTCTTTGAGGGTGCAGAGGAGATTATATATGGGTATCCACTGAGCTAAATTCCTGTTACAGCCACACAGGAATTTTGTGCCATTTAGGGTGCCACAGGGAGTCCTCTCTGGCCTCCAGTAGCCACTCCAGATGGGATCTCTTGAATGGATGAAACCCCACATTTAGCAAGTGAATTTAAACCCTGGTGTCTGGTTGGCTGCATCATTCTCTAGGGTCCATTATGTGTTAATTCCACATTCACTAGGTGGGTCTGATACACATGTACCATATTACTATTAACTCTTTTTTTCCTGGAATATAAAACATGCAAAATTCTCTCAAAATGTCATTACTTTCTGATAGGTGGTTTCTTCTTTGTAAATCCAATGAGATCAAAGAATTATGTGACTGTGATGGACCCCCTTCAAGAAACCTATGGGAACATGATGGGAACCTTACTCTTCATTCCACCACTACTAGGAGAGGTGTTCTGGTTTGCAGCTATCCTGGCATCCCTGGGTAAATACTTGCTTTCCTGTTATACTTGTTAAAGGTCCCATGGACTGACAGAGTATAATACATATTTGGGCATTGTGGAAAGCTGTGCTTCATGTCTCCTTCTGTGAGAGGAACAAGCATTTCTCATTTCTAGAAAATATGTTTTCAGGTTAAAACAAATAGTGCAATATATTCATTATATTATAATAGAGAACTCTTCCAATGTGAGTTTGTACCTTCCCCTTGCCTGTAGGAGAGCAGATGTAAAAAGGCAAAGTGCCTTGGCAATGACCATGCAGCAAAGGTGAAGCAGTAAGAGCGGGAAGGAATCACGGGCTCTTTCGTGTTCCCACTGTGCACACTCTCTGTAGAATGGATTTTTTATATAGTATGTTGTACTGGCACCAGGGGAGTAACATATCCTTATTTATCCTGTATTCTGCACATATGAAATCTGTCTTAAAATACTTGACTGCTGTCCTTGTCTGCAGGAGCAACAATGAGGGTCATCTTGGATATTGGAGGCTCTTTGGCTATCACCATCTCGGCATGCACTGTCATACTTTACACTCTGCTGGGAGGCCTCTACTCTGTTGCCTACACCGATGTCATCCAGATGGTTTTCATCACCCTAAGCCTGGCAAGTCCTGTGCATTTCTTTGGTACCAGTTTTCTAACTAAAGGGAAAAGTCCTGCTCTTCTTTTCAGCATGCCTCAGACCAAAAATAACTTCCTTGACCTACAGTTCCTCTTTAGGAGAACAGGTTTCCTGAAAAATGTTAGTGTCTTTATAAGTCTTTGTACCTTATGCATTTCACTCAGTGCTCACACAAGCCACTGGCCTTGCTGGGTGAACACAAGGCCTGTACAAAAGTGAAGTTAGCAGAAACTATTTAGAACCATCTTGAATGGAGAGAGATATGTCTACAGAAAGTACCAATTAACCCAAATTACAGATTCATGTTCCTGATGATGCCATGAAACAGAAACGTGTAGATTTAGAGTAAGGAAGTGGGAGAAAGGAAGACTCTAAGTCTCGGCCTAATCTTACGTAACTCTACATTTTACATCTATCTTAACTTAAGTATCTGTTCTCCAAGAACAAGGACACTGGGAAAATGGTTAACAGCTTCCATTTCTATCCTAGTGGATCTGTATCCCCTTTGCCCTGGTGAATTCTGCAACAGAAAGTATTTATTACACTGCAACCCATCAATCTTACCAAGACCCTTGGATTGGGAAGATAGAAAAACAGTATCTTGGAAGGTGGCTGGATGACTTCTTCTACTTGGTACGGAGTATTTCTTGGACAAGTGGTTGGGAGGAGGAATTGTTCAGGGACTTTCTGTCTGGAAAGCTTGTGAGTTCCACCGGCCAGGAGCCCTATATAGCAAGGCCAGCTGACATGGGCTGGAGGGGTAAAACTGCCAGCACCCCCTGCGGCCACTTAAATGGACTGGGGAGACCAGGGCGCAGCTGTGGGATGAAAAGAAGCAGTAGGGACACTCCATCCTTTACCCACATGGAGGAACATACCTCTTGGGTAAGACCACCCAGGCAGCCAGTTCCTCTCCTGGCACCTAAATGAGTAATTTCTTACCTTTTGAGACGCTGGTCTTGCAGCCTCAATAGTGTGGTTTTAACATAAATATGTAACATTCCCTCTATTTGAAAAAAAAAATAGTTAATTGAAATGACATGATTGCAGGTTATCAGCCAGCACAGTGCGATTGGCTCCACTGCACAATACACATTTTGAGTTACCAATATAGCCAAGATTCCAGGAGGTTGTTCTGCCTTACTAAACTGATAATAGGGACACACAAAAGCTTGTTTGGTGAGGACAGAATCTTCAGATTTTATCTGATTAATTTTGTGTGCTAAGAAATTGAAAATTACTGGTTTGCTTTTCATTTTAAAAGCAGAACAGCTAAGTTTCGGTGATTTATTTACAAAAGCTGCATTCCTGAAAAATTTTCCCTTCCTTCCTCTGTGCCTGATTCACAATTCCAAACAGTTCCAAAAGCTGAAACAACTTTCAGCTTTCTCCATCTGCCAAATCATTACCCTGTCTTCATTAAAATTTCACATCCATCACAATGAAAACAAAGGAAAAGGGAATTCCCAACTATTACAAATATTATCCTCAAGAGTTAGAGCTGGGCAACATTTATGCGCTTGAAATGAGAATTTGATAACACTAAAGATTGTTATGGATGATGCCAAACAGCAGCCTGGCAGGTACCACTGGTAACTGATGAATGTTTCAGGTGCTTGGGAGCATCCCGTGGCAGACTTACTTCCAAAGGGTGCTCTCTGCTGCCTCGACAGGACAGGCAAGGCTCATCTCCTACCTCTCTGGACTGGGGTGCTTTGCAATGGCCATCCCCTCGGTGCTCATTGGGGCGGTCGCAGCATCAACAGGTAAAACAAATCGTTTGTCTCTCAGTAATCAACGTGGTTTTGGCAAATGTGATTAAAACAGGATCCAATGAAGTCCTGATAGAGACTTCAAATTGCCCCATCCCGTGGTCCTTGACACCAAGATAGGTGAAGATGCCAGAAAATGCAGAGCCCACTGAGGTACATTGCACAACTACTTACAGACAGACATTTAAACAGCCCCAAGACCTGTTTCAAGCTATTTCCTTATGACAAAATTACTTTTCCCAGACTTAGTGTTGAGGAAAGATGAAGGCAGACTCTCTAAAACCTTGTATAATCCTACTTTAGAAGACATTTTATGCTTCCTTCTGTTCATGCCTTAGACATCTAAGTCCCAGCAACATTACTACAGATTGTTAATAAGGTTCTTGCTTGAAAGAATCAAGAAGTTCAGTGCTGTAAACTCACAGTATCCATGCAGGGAATCAGTCCTGTGTTGGCTGTGAGCAAGAGTAAAAGTGCAGTAGATCACTGAACATTTAAGGAAATCAGCTAAAGTCATGACTTCATCACATTCCCTTTTCCTCGTGAGCAGTGTGTAGAGGTTGACCTTTATTTGAGACAATTCTGGAATCACACAAAGCACACCTATTTCTATAGATGCTGCTGAGGAAAAAGGAAATTTCTGACCTAGTGGGAGCTGTAGTATGCTAAGAGGAATCACAAAAGTTCACAAAAGAACCCAAGAAAGTCAATATAAGTCCTAAAATACTGAGTGGATCTCAGTTCTTAACCCTTCTGTGACTGGCCCCTGTGAAAAGGCAATTTTAAAGCCAGCAGAAATATCCATGAAGTATTTGCTGTGACATTTCCTTATTTTGCTTTAAAGACTGGAATCAGACAAGCTACGGTCTTCCGAGTCCATTCGAGAGAGGGGAGTCAGCGATGATACTGCCACTTGTTTTACAACATCTCTGCCCAGCATACATCTCCATTACTGGTTTGGGAGCCATCGCTGCTGCTGCGATGTCTTCAGCAGATTCAGCTCTACTCTCCACTGGCTCCATGTTCGCTCACAATATCTACAGGAAAATCCTGAGGAAAAAGGTATCTGGTTGCAGCATTCAGTAGTTTTGGTGTCAGGAAAGAGAGTCTTGTTTCAAGGCTATTTCTAAACCAGCCTGGAGGTATGTTTCCTTCAGCTGCTGAACTGATTTCTGGAGATAGAGCCCCAGACATAAGCCAGGGGTGTTCATATCCTTGGTAGGGGTACCCATACCCATACAGGGGAGCTTTGCTTATTCTAACATGACTGGTATAAAATTTGGACTGAAAACAGCATAAACCCATGATCCTTAAAATCAGAGGGCCCCTCCAGAGGCTTCTGCCTTGCCTGGCTGCTGGTGGTACGTGGTGCCTGAAAGCATCAAGGGCTAGGGGAGAGCCAGCCCAGGCCAGGGTAGTACTGGCCATCCTGCCAGAAAACACTGTGTCTCTAATGCTGCAATCTCTACTTTACAGGCTTCAGAGACAGAGGTGCTGTGGGTCATGAGGGCCTCCATGCTGGTGTTTGGGGCTGGGGCTGCTGGTCTGGCTTTTTCCTCCAGCTCTGTCTACGACCTCTGGTTCCTCAGTGGGGAGCTGGTGTACGCCCTCCTCTTCCCCCAGCTCTGTTGTGCCCTCTTTGCACCCAGCACGAACACCTATGGATCAGCTGCTGGCTTCTTGGTGGGGCTCCTGCTGAGGCTACTGGCTGGGGAGCCTGCCCTGAGCATCCCCCCTGTCATCTGCTACCCAGCCTGCTCCCTGGTGAATGGGACCTACAGCCAGCTCTTCCCCTTTAAAACATTCACCGTGCTTCTCACCTTGGGCACAATCCTTGCTGTTTCACACCTGGCCAAGGCTTTGTTTCAGAGAAACCTCCTCCCTCGAAGCTGGGATGTTTGCAATATCATGGGGGGAACTGTCATCCTCATGCCCTTGCAGCAAGTAGAGAAACAGGAGCATTTGCCAACCACTGCACTAGAAGAGAACCACGATTAAATGTGGGGCTTCACTTGAAAGGCCACAGTGTGCTCAGCAGTTGGAGCATGGCACAGACAGCATTGCTCTTTGCTTTCTCCACTAATGATTTATTTAAATTCCTCACCGAGAAATAAAGAGGCATTCTGTTCATCCAAGGAGAATATGTGAGTTTGAAGTCAGCAGTGGTTAAAGTCACATGGTGATGGAGCACAATCTCGTGGTGTTGACCACAGGACACCTCGGTCCCTAGCAGTGGTTCCTTTGAGGTGCACCTGGTATTCCACCCGAAAGCAAAG
Source organism: Polioptila caerulea (assembly GCA_013397295.1). Taxonomy (NCBI): domain Eukaryota; kingdom Metazoa; phylum Chordata; class Aves; order Passeriformes; family Certhiidae; genus Polioptila; species Polioptila caerulea. The sequence goes on along the minus strand of VYXF01009199.1, from coordinate 416,883 downwards.
CTATAACCCTGCTCCAACACTTAGGGTGTTCCCAAGTCACATACTTTTCTCACCACAAAGAAGACAAGTTAATATCTGATAGATTGGGTAAAAAAAAAAAAGGAAAAAGGTGAGCAGATCTGTTTCCATTACACAGCAAGAGGTTTAGCATAATCATCCCTGGGGAGCACATCAAACCTCCAAAAACACAAATTACTGAAAGCAGTGCAACTTCCACAGCAGTGCAGCAGTAGTATCAGTTCTGCACCATTCCTTGTATGCTTTACAAAGCCTTCCTTCATAGTGCAAAAGTTTTTGTGCATCTCTCCCCACTGCAGTATCCACCAGTGGATCCCTCAGCCTGGGAATGTGTGAGACATCCCCTCTATACAACCTGCTAGGGCAGCAACTGGTAAACAAGATAAAGCAACAGCCCTTAACTAGTCACTCAGAAAGATTTACATAGCCACTATTTACAAAAACATAAGCATATAGAAAAACAGGGGTGCCACTTAGACTACTGGATGAATTTTGTCTAAAACCTGTTAAATCACTTGTGTCAAGGTTTTACCCTAGAACAGTGACAGGATGGTGTGTGACATACACAAACTGGTGTGTGAGAACTCAGAGGACTGTGATGACAGAAAGGTGCTGGAAACTGATCCTAAACTTTCATGCAGGGACATAAAATCCTAAAATCCTGAAGGCAAGATCCCAAAAGATTCAAGCCACAAAAAGCCACCAGTATCTTGTTTGCATAAATTCTTAATGGCTTGGAAGACAAGAAACCCAGATTAATAGTGAGTTTGGACTCTAGCCTGAAGTCTGATGGACTGAGAACATCCCCCAGTAGGATGGATCATTAAGATGTGAGTGGAATTAAAGATTCAGGAGGATTCTATAGTAATGGCTCACAGATGGCTGTCATTTTGTTCTCCCCTCAGCAGCTGTACAGCATCTTACCAGGGTCAGTTGCAATCCACCCACAAGAGGCAGCAGGAACCACACTCACAGTACCTTTCCCAAGTGATTGTGGGAGCTGCTGTGAGTGGAAACGCCTGGCACTATTGAGAGGACAATATTTACTGGCATAGCCAAAATATTCTGTGGCAGAGTAACTCTCACAGCCAAGTGAGCTGCTGAGGTGAAAACAAGGTGCTGCTCTGTGATTTACTTCCAGCAGGTGCATGCACAAGGTGAGTAGCTCCACTGGTGCCACTGTGCATTACTACAGCAAGCTTGGCAAGGAGCCACGAGACTCTGAATTGAACCAAGGTCACTGTCTTGGCTTGGGAGGGGACTGTCATTCCTCTAGATATGGCTTTGAGGACTCTGCTCCCTGTGGGGGATCGCTCACCTCTTTTAAAATATCCATCCTCAGCAAGGTGGAGATTCTGCTCCTCATCAGAAAAATATCACATAACCTTATGTTATGTGCTAGTGTTAGTGAACGCCTGGGCACACTAACCTTCCAATGCACAGCAGTCCTGTTGATATAGTTTGTTAAACCAAGATCAGAAATTCTCTCCTGTGTCTCTAGAGACTACCATAAAGTATTAATTATAATGTGTCTAGAAAAGGGAAAGAAAACTGGTTTAAAAATCAAAAGCTTTGCCACTGACTATGGCCCTAGGCAGTCACCCACGGGAGTCTTTCACACAGCAGTGATTTGAGTGGGAGTGTGTGAGGCTGTGCTTAGGCAAGGGAGGAACCAAAGCTATCATTACCTCAGTGCCAGGAGAACAGGGCTCTCATTAAATTACAGTTGCTGGATGCTGATTGAAGCATTCTCCCCTGAGAGATTTAGGAATGACCTAGTTTGGGACCTGTCCATCCCCCTATGTGGAGCAGATCAAAGCTGACATGCTGCATTGAACCAGAGCACAGACCTGCTGCATGACCCAGATAAGAGTGAAACACCAATGTCCTCATGCCAAGGTCATTACCCTGCTTCCTGACCATAGAATCATAGAATGTTAAGGGCTTGGAAGAGACCTTAAAGATCATCTAGTTCCAAGCCCCCTGCCATGGGCAGGGATGACACTTACTAGGTGGGGGTGCTCAGGGCCCCATTCAACCTGGCCTTGAACACTTCCAGAGATTGGGCATTCATAACTTCCCTGAGCAACCTGTTCCTATGTCTCACTAACCTTTGAGTAAAGAATTATTATCTAATCTGAAAATACTCTCTTTAATTTTAAAAATACTGCCCCTGTCACTATCTGTTCATACAAAAAGTTCCCTTCCCTCCTTTCTATAAGCCCCCTTAAGGTACTTGAAGGCCGCACTCCATGGAGCTTTCTCTTCTCCAGGCTGAGCAACTCCAAATCTCTCAGACTGTCTCCATAGGAGAGGTGCTCCAGCCCTCTGATCATCTTTGTGGCTTCCTCTGGACCCACTCAGCACATTTTTCCTGTGCTGGGCCCCCAGAGCTAGGCACAGTACTGCAGGTGGGGTCTCAGCAGAGCAGATCAGAGGGACAGAATCCCCTCCCTGGCCCTGCTGCCCACATTGCTTTTGTTGCAGCCCAGCATCCATCCCACACAGTAGCTCTGACAGGCAAATGCCTACATCTGGAGTTACCTTTTCACTCCACCGTTGTGCTCAGCTTCTCCTACTTTTACCCTGCTGAGATCCAAAGTTTGATACTGAAGCCTTTCTGTGCTAACAGGCTTGGCATGGTGGGCAATAGATCCACAGCTTCCTGAGAGAGCAGCAAAGGACACTGCTGAAGAGTGTCACCACCGCCACCATGTTACCACCCAGCATCACCACAGAAACTCACAGAGACTTCAAACGTGAGTCTTTGCTGGCAGGGACATCTGGCATACTCAGTCATACTTGGCCCTTGCAAAGCTTCCCTAAATTTCATACCACTAACTGTGCTCTGCTTTGTGTGAAGAGAGGAAAATGGCAAAGACACAATTACTGTAACTCTCATGAGTGTTTACCATTTTCCACCCTTGTATGACTCTCTCCTCCGAACAACCCCCAGCAAGCTTAAAAAGAAAACATCCATTGAGGTTGGCAAAGTTTTGGAAGCAATTAGGAAGTAAAATAAATACAAAAGTACTTCTGTCCTCTACTTAATGCCCAAATGCCTAGTTGTTCCAGTCCAGCAGACCCAAGGTCCTTGAGGTGTTGCTAGCACGAGGGATAATGACCCAGCCCCCATGAAGCCATTCTGTTCACAGGTTACAGCCTCCAGTTCAGTATTCCTTTATTTTTCTTTCCCTTTACAAAAATTAGCTAGGGCACTGGAGGACCCCAGTTTACCTCTCCACATGTGGATTTACCTCCTTTGACCCTTAGAAGTGTCCATGACAATGACTCTATACAGTTTCAGTTTTCATTAACTTTTCTCAGCCTAGACAGCTGCTCCATTAAGCAGCAAGCACCAGCATCCAGCAGTACTCTATTGTTGTCTGGGCTGGCGGGATCCACCGAGATGCCCTGAGGCTTCCATTGTCTTGCCTTTCTTTGACAGTTTTACAGTTCATCTTCGGAGCCTCTGAGATGGTATCAGACTGAAATTTGATTAAGAAAGAACCATACAAAATTAATGCCATGGGCATAAGTTAGATTAACAACTGGCAGGTTTGAAATGTAATTACAAGTAGGAAATTACCATCCAGTATCAGAACCTCTAGTGAGGATGATTCTTGGCATCATGCTACGGACCTGCACTTATGCATGACTGGGTGGACAATGAGGAGCAGGCCACATCGTGTGCTCAGCTGGTCAAACAAGCTGCAGGTCAGTGTGGGCTCATGGACAATCTAATGCAAGTGTCTACAGACAGACAATTTGCATCACAGCCTAAAACCAAATGTTGGCTGTGCTGTCCTCAAAGGAAGGTCTGAGTGGCTCCTGCTACTTTGTCTCTTTTTTTTCCCTCACAGGCAGAGTTTATGACAACATCTATTGTCCAGAAGTTAAAACTAGCCAAATTAAGAATACAAATGAGCCTCAGCATTTTAAATGTAAAGTCCATTAAGTAGAGCAAGTTGGCAAGGGCTGAGGTGGATTTGCCATCACTGAAAATGCTACAGTGAAAGTGGAAGCTTTTCTCAAAGTTATCCCTCTGTTTTAAGAGGAATTCATTCAATGTAGCCCTAGGGTATCTGATGTCCAGCCCAGAGTTCAGACTGACTGTCGTGGTTTTAACGACAGGTGTCTGCTAAGGAAGGCAGGAGCCTCCCTTGGAATGAAGGATGTAAACCCCCTCCCTCCGAATTATTATAATTTTGGATTTAAGGGGGCTCTCAGGCAAAGATAGGGGACTAGGAATAACAGTTCTTTATTAGGAGAACTAAAATAAAACAAGCATGCAGTATTACAAAACAAACAAACCCACTGACAGAGTCAGAATACCACCTGACACCCTGTGGGTCAGGTGGCAGTCCCATTCCATGGTGGCTGCAGCCCTCCTGGAGTGGCAGATGTGGCTCT
>VYXF01009199.1:373532-405246 GCA_013397295.1 Polioptila caerulea | reverse complement strand
CAGCCCCAGCGCCCGGCGTCCGCGGGGCGGTGCAGAGCGCCCGCCGACCCGCGCCGCGGACAGCGCTCTGCCCAGCCCGTCCGCAACCGGGGAGGGGATGGGGACGGGACACGGCGAGACTCAGGCAGGCGTCGCTGCTCTCTGAGGGCTGGACGTGGTCAGGGGAGGCTCGTCCCTCTCCTGCTGCTCGGAGGGAGCGGGGGAGCCGAGCGGGGCCAGCGCTGCTGCGAGGGGAGCGCCTCACACCCCGGCCTCACCCCGCTCCCGGCAGGGGCGGCCCCGACAGCCGCCGTGCCCCCGCTGCTTTTCCAGCGACCGAGGGGACAGGGCGTGCAGAGGGGAACAACGCCGGTTAGTCAGCCCGAGGGGAGTCGGGTCACGCTGGGAACGCGGCGGCTCCTGGGGAGGGAAGGTGGGTTCCAACCCAGCGCCGCCCGCGGGGTGATGAGTGGGGATGGGGCAACACGCCCAGAGCCGTCCGGTCCTCTCCCAGAGCGGCCTGAGGGAGCCTGCTGCCAACCCCAGTGCCGCCAGCGAGATGGGCTTGGTCACGGCACTCCACCAAGAGAGGTGACGCACAAGCAGGACACCCAAGGGTGGCGAAAGAGCCCGCAGGGTTTCAGAGGCCCGTGTGAGAGCTGTCCCCCCAGTTCAGCGCTCCTGCGCCTCGCCGCCAGCCCTGCTCTTCCCCGCTCACTGCCCAGCACGCTGCGGGCCCAGTGCGCTGCCACAGCCCGGCACGCAGAGCCGCTCTTCCCACTCGGACTCTTGGCCAGGCAAATACTTCGGAGCGGAGCGGCGTGCCAGGACGGCAAACTCAGTGAGCTCTGAGCAGCCCCTGTGCGCTGTTCTCCTGGGTGCGTGTTCTACCGGGTGTGAAGGGGCTGGTGCTGCAGAGTGCAGTCGCCTTGCGTAGGGCGCTGCATGTGGGTGTGATGTTTGCTCTCCAGCCTGGTGCGGCTCTGTTGGATTAGACCGGTTCAGGTGATCTAGGCTCACTGCCTACTAAAAATAGTTTTGAATGGTTAGATAGTGCACTGCCTTTTTCAGTTTGCATGCCAGATAGGGACAGAACGGATTTGCAAATTGTTTAGTGGAAAGATTTAAATTCTCTCTTTTTTTTTTACATTTACTTTACAATCACATATTCAAAACAAAACCTCTATAAAAACATGAAAGAGTCACTGAGGGGCGACACTCAGCTCCTGTCTGGTCAGAAACAGTGGGAAAGGCCTTTATATAAACACATGGACCAGGAAACAATTGGAACAATTTGCAGCAATTACCAGAGATTCCCGGCTGTTCTGTTTCTGTAGCTGGCACAAACCTCGTTTGCACAGCTCTGGTTAGTCTCTCCTGCACACAGGCTGAACAGCAGACCACAGCTCAGCTGAGGAGGCACTGAGCTGCCTGGGAAGAATGATATGCCTGTAGGGGGACTGGGCAGCATGAGTATGACAATGCTCGTGAAGGGGGGAGCCCAGGAGTGTTGTCTTGGAAAAAGCCTAGATCCTGTTTGGTTCTGTAGATGAGGGTCTGGGAACTGAACTGTCTTCTTGAGCTCCCCTACCTTACCCTGACCGGCAGAGTTAGTGAATTCTGCTACAGATCCCAAATACAGTGAAGTCAGGTTGTAATTCACCCATCTCTTCCATTTGTGGTGGCTGTGGAGTTTTGGCCATAGAGGGCTCTTATTTTAAGATTAAAAAAAATATTCTTTTTCCCTTGGATATTTTTTTCTTTGCCTTTCTTAATCATTCTTATCCTTGAAGATTCTGCAGAACCTCCAGGGTCATCCCCAGGTGTCCTGCTTTGCACTTGTGCAGTGTAGCTGAGGGTCTCATTCTCACTTCCCCACTGGGTCACAGACATTTACAGGTCAGCATTTCTTTTTTGTTTTGTCTCTGCAGCCAGGCTGTTCCCACAGCAAGGGAGTAGAGCTGGTGAGCTGCTCCAAGCCAAACCAGGAAAAGGCATTCAGCCTTACTCTGTGCTTTATCTGCCTTTCGTCTGCTTTGATTTTTGTGGGTAGATAACAAGATTTCAGTCTTTAGCCAAGGGTCTCAAATAAGCCACTAATAAAAAGAAAAAATGTATGCCAGTTAAAACTCCGATGTTGGTGTTCATCCAAATCTTCATGCAGAAACACCAAATGCAAACAGGAATTATTGCAGTTACACATTAAACTAAGCCGTCGGTTCAGTTTCACAGTGTCATGAACAGCTCCATAATCACATCAGGAGGAAGTAAGTGAGAATTAAATATTCTTTTGTATGCAGCTTTGCCTGGATATCATCAGGAACATGAAGTTCCTGGCCTCTCATGAAACTGCATACCTTTGGTTACACATGATTTATCTGCACTGGCTTATTAAGTGAGTGCCTTTAAGAAGCTGATATTTCTAATGTTGATTACACATCCCAAAAACATGACAAAGTCCTTGCCAAGACTTCACGTACTTCTGCCTACTACAGTTCTTGCTTTTGGGGGATACTGGCTAATGAATATGATAGATTACCTTGGATATGGCGACCAAACTCTCCATGTAAATGCAGGATTTTTAATGAATGCCAGTTACTGATGAACAAAAGAACATGGCTCAGTTTTCCAAAAATGTTATGTTTATCCAAAGCCCCTTTCTATGTGGGTGTTAAAACATTGAAACACATGTAATTATGTGTCCTCTATGGTGGAAGCATTTTTGCTATCACAAATTATAAACAGGTATTTAATCTTCAAGTATGTATGTTACTTTTATGGAAAGCAGAAAGAGAAAAGGTACTGAAAAGCATAATCTATCCTTTCTTAAAACAGTTCACTGAGATGGGTGGGATGAATCACCAGGGTCCAGAGGTCCCAACCTGCCCTGGACAGTTGGTGCAGCATCACCTCCAGACTCATCACTCTCCTTTGTCTTTCAGCTCCCGGAGGAGTATCCTTAGTTGTCCCACAACCCAACATCAATGCAACAGTGGCACAAAACATCCTCCTTTCAGTTGAGTACTTTTGCCGAGGTGTGGCCACCATTGAGTGGAAGCATGTGTCGAGCTGGGGCACCACCAGCATTGTTGAGTGGAGAAGTGGGAATTATGTCAACATATCCGCGGTCTACAAGGACAGAGTGACTACTTTTGAAAATGGCTCTATACAGCTTCGGAATGTGGGCATGAGAGATGCTGGCTACTATTTTGTCACTGTAATGGAGGAGCATGGAACCAATGCCTATGGCACCATCATAGTCAATGTTTACGGTACAAACTAGACGGGACTTCTTGGCCTTACCCTGTGTTTAAGCATCAATCTGCTTGTAATCAATTTGATAATAATATTTTTTCTCCATTTTCCCTACAGAGATTATCTATGAAGATTTGCATTTTGTAGCAGTTCTCTTCGCATTTCTCGCTGCAGTATCAGCCATTCTAATCTGCTTCATGTGGCTGTGTAATAAATCTCTGCATCTATTTCAGAAGAAGACAACACACAAACTAACAGGTATTTCTCTAAAAATGTAGTCAGGGTGTAGGGTCTTCAAGCCTGAAATTTGAGCCTAAAATTTGTACCATAAAGTTGCTAAACAGGGCCACTGAGAAACAAAACTGAAGGGCTCAGATCAGTTATCCTGTTCTAACTCCTTACTAGCTGAGGCAACTGGATAATAGGTGTTTAGTTGAAGAACAATCCACAGGACATTCACCTTATATGTTTCACATTAGAAATAATAAAATACTTCCCAACATTGCTCATGCAAAACTTGGGGAGAAAAGGCCAGAACTGCAATAACCCCCCTGTCAAAGGGCAGGAGACAAAGTCAAGAGCATCAGGAACTCTCTGAATTCACACCATCAGGATGTATCCTAGGGGAAAATATTCTAATGACCCTTGGGAGTGGCCCCCACCTCAGCTCAATCCTCAGTGGAGGATTGCATCTCCTCCTCTCAAACCCCCTCTTCATCTGTTCACTTTTGATCCAGCTGCAGACTCCATTAACCACTGAGTAATATCAAAACGTGACACCAAAGACAACAGTCATGAAAAGCAGGTCAAGGGAACACAGGGGCTACACTGAAGGGACATATTAGAGAAGGAATTTCCAAGCCGCTGCCAGGGATATTTGGCCTAGGCAGTAAGACAAGGTGCACATTACGGGCCTGGGATCAAGCTCTTAGGCACATCTTTGAAATGGGAGGTTTCCTTTACCACTTCCAAATATTTCAGATGTTTACCTCCCTTCTTTGTATGTGTAGATCCACCCGTGGTTTCTTGCCCTATTTGTTCCACAATAAGTATTACATTACAACAAGCAGCCTAGCTATCAGTATTTTACTAGACCAACACAGACATCCAAGTGTCCAAAAGATTCATGGCCCAGACTTTGTGTCAACTCTGCAAAACCTAATAGAAGATGAAATCAACTTGATTTGAGCTGCCTCTTCCTTTCTGTTGCTCACCTACAGCTCCTAAGGGCTGCTGCTGTTTTCATGGTGCATACACCATTCCCAAGCTTCTGTACCTACTGAAAACTTTCCTATCATGCCAGAATATACAGGATTTTGTTTCGATAAAGCCTCTTCCTCCAGCTGAAGCCAATCTTCTCACAGAGCTGAGTTGAATAGACATATTCATGTAACATATGGCAAAGTTCAGGAAAGCACAGTTCTAGAAACGTGTTGTGTGATCTCCCAGGAAATGGTCTGAAAAAGAGACCTAATTTCTGCCCCAATTCTATCTCAGAAGAGCCCTCCTTTCAAAACTCATGAAGAGAGATACAAGAACAGGCCTTATGGATTGGTTTTCTTTGTGCCTTTTGCCTTGTACGGGAAGAAACTGTTGTCACTTTAAAGATTGTGACAAACTCTTTATGCAGTTAAATATTTTGAAAATATGTATTTAAAACCTAATTTTAGATGAGCAAGCTTGAGCTAATATTAAAAAATTAAATATGTCTTGGCATAGTTAATATTGGAATGTTAGCGTTGCAATCCATTTGCCAATCAATAACAGTATCCTTTTATTTACAGCAAGTGCAACAGAAGAGATTGAACTGGAAACCATTGAGTGTTAGCCAAGGACTGTATCCTAATAAAAATAACAATTCTACCTCAGGAGAAAGCATTGGCCTAGAAAGCAAGAACAAACCTAGAAGGTAAAATGTTTGTGACTACTGCAGAAATATCCTGCTTACAAAGTAATTCATTCAGCAGTGTCTGATGGAGCTATTTTGACCTGTTTTCAGTTCTGCTAGTCAAGGTCAGAGTAAAAAAGAGTATGCTTTCATGGTGAGCATGAACACATTTTTGTGGCTAGCTAATAAAATCTACAGCCTCAACCACTCTTAAAAACAACCAACCTACCAACCAAGCAACCAAACCTCTAAGATCAACCCATAAAGGAAATTATCATGGTCTTGAAGGACACCTGCATTTTGGATACAGCAAGTCTCCTATTACAGACAGAGTGGTCATTAGCATCCATCAACATAATAAATTAAATATCTAATTACAGTATTACATTAAAAAATTAATTGCAAGAGTGAATCCTGTTTATTGCACCTATGCTGCTACTTTTGGGTGTAAGGAACTTCCTGAAGCTCTGAAGACAAACTGCAATTTTTCATGAGGCAAAACTGACTTTGAAAGAATGCTGAGCTGGTCAAAGTTCTCCCGCTTGTGTTTCCAGTTGTTTACACTGCCCCAGGATGGATATTAACACACATTTTATGACATTACTAGAACAGGTGGTTGTACAAGGAACAGTGCAGGCAGGCAGGCACTAAAGAAGACAGTGACTATAAAGATTAGAGGGGTCAGATAAAATACTGACACCCAACACTAGTGAGGTGGCAAAGTACTAAACAGTTTTGTTGTGAAAGATGTCAAGTCCTTTGCAAACTTAGCCCAGTAATGGACAATTCATCTGAGAAGTTAAAACAGCATTCCTTTGAAATATTTACAAATAGTTCTAAAACTGCTCCAGTTGAAAACCCACCTTTGCTTTCCCTATGTTGTAAGAAAACATGAAGTGACCCAACTAATGTTTTCTTGAATCTGCATATTGCACGTATTGCAGTTCTCCACCTGTAAATCTGTTGGGTGGAATAACATTTGTGTTTGTCAGTGAGAAAGCAGTAAACTGACCGAGTTCCAAATTATCCTGTTTTGCTTTTGTAATGAGAATTTTGCAGTGTGAAATAAACTTTGAACTTGGAAGACACCATGGACTAGTCTGTGCCTGTAGATTGCTGTGTGTCTGTTTGAGTCAAACTGCTGCTTCTACCTTTCTCACACTTTGTCTCACTTGTTTGCAAAAACCTTTTACAGGACATGCTGACAGAGCTTTCCCTCTGGTCAGGGACTGGGATGCTCAAGTGCAGAGGTACTATGGGCTCCATTTGGAAAAACATTCAGGGAATTTCTCATCAAGTGAATGACGATGCAGGTAGGTGCCAAACAAGCCAGAGCACCCTGTGCACAATATCTTTAAGCCGTCCCACACTGAGCTGGCCATTTGTAGTACAAACTGCCTCTCTCCAACTCATAAATTGAGGTACCAGATTCAGCTGTTCATCTAGAACAGGTTAAAAAAGGTGAGAAATTAAATAGGTATCAGATACAGCACAGACAAGTAACAGTTTATTCCAGTTCTCTGCTTTAAACAGATCTATTGCCCATCTTTTGTGTCTTTGTTTGAACTAAGTGTTGACATCAGAGAAACTGTAAGTGCATCTATTTCAATCACAAAACTTGTATTACTTGGTAAAGTATAGTTACAGAAAACATTGTTAGGGGTTCTTTTAGAGCCCTAAATCTTAGACTTCAAAGGAATCTTTGATTTCTAATGCGAAAAGCATTAAAGCACTTTGAAGCTAGGTATTAGGCTGAGCTGAATATATAGCAGGTGCCCTGCCAGACTTAAAAAGTACAAAAAGTGCAGCTTACAACTAAAGCCACTATTATCTGCTAACACTGACCTGAACACTGCAATTGCCAGAGGAATTCAGGAAATGTATCCAGACATGAATGACCATTCTTGTGCATTGCTGTGATTGCGGAAGTCACACACATTTAAACCACAGTGTTTGAAAGCTGGGATGAAAGTAGGAAATGAACACTTAAAATTCTTCAGTTTAATATGTACTGCAAGAAAAGAAGTTTACAACTATCACAGTTGCTCTGCCTCTTCCAGTTTGGCTGAAATCACTCCAACTTCAGGCACCCATCCGTGGCTATTGAACCCGGTGCCAACGTCGCTTTTAGGCAGTAATATCCCATATGAACAGCAGGGACTCAAACAGTATTCAGTGAGAACATCCAGTACAGTTAGCCTGTATATAACTTTCCTTATAGACAATTCCTCACCCAGAATTCTACCCACAATTTAACATGCTTACTCTACCTATGTAACATTACTTTAAAAATACTCACATTTTCCTGAAAATTATGTTTGTCAATATGCATTATTAATGTCAATATTTGAGGTACAGAATGTGAGGCTAAACTGTAGCAGTTTCTTGCTACCCTGAAGCATCTAAAGTCTTTTGGAAGGTTGTTACAGTAGAAATCAGAAACTAATAGCTGTTCTTACTATACTTGTAAACTCCCTGCAGAACAGCAGCAAATTTAATATTTAGAGCATTCTAGATGATCAAAGGGATTAAGGCATTTATCTTTTAAACTTGAACTAAAGAGATGTCCAAGTTCACCAGATTGCTTTGGCAATCAATTGAAAAGGACTTAATCATTCACTAATGTCCTCATTTCATATTCAAAGACACACTACTGAGTTTCAAGACTGTCTCTCTGTTAAATGTCCAATCAGTCTGTTTTCCATTAAAATTAGGAATCCCTGTGTATTCAACACCAAAACACAGGCTGACCAGGTGTCTAATAATGGGTGGGTTTTTTTGTTATTATTATTATTTTTTTTTTTTTCAGCTAAACCTAGAAGTCTTGACAAGTGTTTCCATGCTAGCATGCAGAGCTTGCCCTTCTGCAACACAGGAGGTGGCCTTTTCAGGGGAGAAGCCCTGCAACTATGAGATTGTAATAGCTCCAGTGATCTGATTACTTGGTAACGAAAATCTTACTTGATGGAAAAGCTATTGCTACATGCAGACCTGTCAGTTTAGGTTAAGAACAATATGTTCATTTCATAGAGTCATCTAAGTATTAATAAGAGATTTGTTGTGTTGGCAGGAGTCAGAACAGCCTCAGCTAGTTGGATGCATGAACACATGAATCAGGCTGTTGCCTGAACTGTTCACCAAGGAACATCCCCCCTGTAATCCTACAGTGTGCTGGCACAGCAGTACAGGACCTGGCATCACGGGGGTTACATTAGGCTCAGCCCTGTTTCAAGATCAGGACACTGTTTTCAACTAGGGCTTTTATTTTTTCCAGTTGTCTTGGGTAACACATGACCCCCTGAAAGGAAAACCCTTTCTTAGTTCAGTCACACAGAAGCAAGTACTTCCAGGAACTGAAACAAGATGCTCTATGCTGGCCAACACTGATGTAGGTACAAGAACTGCTTTGGATACATGCTGAGCAGCTTATTTTCCTACAATTATTCTTTATACTCAAGAATATAACAACTGTCACCATGGAAGTGTGATGTTCAAACATGTTTATGTGCAAGAAGTTCATTCATATATATATATATATACATATACAGAGAGACACATCATAAGACAATATGGACACAAATATGGACCAGTTCACACAGACAGGTTGCAAAAAGACCCTTAGCACTTAAGTACCAAACAAAATGAAAGCTTTGTTGAACACCACACTGTAAGTTTAAAGAAGGCTACAACTGCAATCAAACATATAAAAAATGTGACTTTTTTATTTTAAAAGAACTCAAAAGAGCTGATATTCAGGAAGATACTATTATTTCCCTGGATGATATCCATGGAGAATGCAGGAGAAAGACCCAGATGTGCCAAGTGTGGAGGTTTACTGCATGAGAGTTACCTCCTTCTATTCAGTTACTAAGTTACACGTCATCCACAAACTCAAACTGTCAGAACTTTGCAAGCCATTTAAGACCCTTGCCTCTGTATTCTTGCAAAAAACATGGTCAAAAAACAAGCAGAGCAGCGGACATCAGACAGGCCATCAGAGGAAAGACTTTTCCCACAGGCAGTGACTTTGTAACACTCAAGTTAAACTGCCAAGTAAACCTATTTCTCAAAAATAAAGGGGTCACCCAGAATCCCCATCAATGTACAAAAAAAAGCCAACTCAAGAAAGCTTCAACTCAAGGACTACCAAATTTAATTTTATAAACAAAAAATACATTAATTACTCATCTATGTCACTCTGAACAGAGCGATTTTCAAAGATACAGCTGAAAGGAACTTTTACAAAAAATTGTATGTATTTTATATGGCACTGAAAAAGGCTTCATTACAAATACCAAAATGGCTATTTCTGTACAGGAAATAAATTTGATTTTGTTATTTTGGTATTGGCCCATAGCTCCCATTTCCCTTTGCTGCACTGGCAGTCAGCACTGCATGGAGACACTCCAAAGCCCTCTGGGCGAGGCTGACACTTCACTAGCAAGGAGTGAGGGCAGCCATGAGGAGTTCCATTTTATACACAAAGTTACGCCCTTCCATTTTATTCCACTGCACTTCCTTGAATGGCCCCCGGAGATGATTCCACTTGCTGTCCTGCAGGACATCACCCTTGGGGAGATCCTTGCACTGACTCCGTGGAAACTGAACCATGACTTTGCTGCCGCTTTCCGGACCGTTACGTACTGTGGTGAAAGGAGATTGCAATGAGCATTTTTACACTGTATGAATTCCTCATATTAAATATTCTTCCTTGTGTATTCTATATTTTACTCCTACTCAATTCCAAACATGCTGAAAGCAAACAAGGGAAGTTCCTTTCCTTTCTTTTTCAAAGCTGCTTCTCTGGATTTTCTCTCTCATCTCGTAACCCCCCCAACAGAGTGTCCACTCTCATTTTATATTTTTTCTTTTAAAGTAAACTGTACTAATTAAAAATGCACTAAATATCTTCGAAAATCACTTCTCTGATTTTGCTGCTTTAGCACTGCATGTTCTTGGTTAGATCAAGACAGAGAAACTTTTAATAAACCCCAAAATGTACACCTTACAAATGCATTTCTTTCTTCCCCAGTGACGTCAGGAAGGGCAAAGGCTTCATTGCTCGTTCTTTCCTTGGATGTATGCCCCACTATTCTGTTGAAAAATGTACTGCTTCTAGTGGATTTATCTCAAATAGACAGGATCTAAGTCACTAGGCAGTTACTTTTAATCACAAAATTCTGCGAGACTGGTGGAGGGGTGCTTGTGCTTTCTTGGCTTGGATGGTTTTCTGTGTTTTCATGTTGCAGAGTGGTGTGTGTTGGCTTTTTAAATAACAGTCAGAGAAGTACCACCTAGCTTTTCCCTCATCTACCAAGCTAACCTTCTATAAAGAGGTGACTTTCAGGCTCATTGAACATAATTTCTCTTTCATAAATTGATGCCAACAACTCCCCATCACCATGTTCTCCATAGTATGTTTGGAAATTTCTTCTGAGACTATTTTTTTCCTCCTTATCTTCCCAGTAATTGCAATGAGGCTGATCAGACTGAAGTTCCCCACGTTTTCCTTCTTGAATACAGGATGTAACATTTGCCTTTTTCCAGTCCTGAGCCTGACCTCTTAGAGACGATCAAGAGTGGCCTTGCAGTGACATCAATCAACTCCCTCAGCAATCATGGATATATATCCCACCTGGTCCCATCAACTTGTGTATGTCTAAATCTGTTCAAAGGTTCTCTAACCTGGTCTTCCACCACTAAGGCTGAATCTTTGCTCCAAAATTTCCCATGGGTCTCTCATTTCTGAAGGCCAATCTTAAAACCAAGTAAAGAAGGTACTGAGTACCCTGGCCTCCTCCATGTCCTGTGCTACCAGGTACCCTACCTATTTAACAGCAGTCCCACATTTTCCCTGATCTTTCCTTTGCTGCTGACATACCTGTTGAAGCTCTTCTGCTGCCTTGTACATCCCTCATCAGATTCCTATCCTTACCAATGCATGCTAGGATATCTCTCTATATCCCTCCCAGGTATACTTATAATCTCTTGGAGCTTCCTTCCTATGTCACAAGTTCAGTCATGAGCTCCTTGTTCATACACACAGGTCTTCTGTCACCTTTGCACAACTTCCTGAACATTAGGAATGACCATTCTTGAGCTTGAAAGAGGTGACCCTTGGAAACAATAATCAAACAGCACTCCCAGACCCCTCTTCTCTCCATCCCATAGGATCATATCACACAGGATTCTTTCAAAAAGATCCCAAAGAGACCAAACTCTGTTCCCACTAAGTTTGGACTTGTGATCCTGTTGTTTATCTTGTTCCCTTCTCTCAGCATCCTGATGGTTTCTGTAATCTCTTTTTTTCTATGCTAATAATAAGACATATAATTAATTATATATATTTAAATATAATAAAACCCAATATTTATCAAAACAATAGATTTAAATAATGTATTCATACAATACATATTATAGAACATATATAATTTTCCATGTTAACTATAAGAAATATTTTCAAGCCTGTGTAAATTAAATCAGGTTTCTATTAAGTGGCTTCCTGGGCAAGGTGTTGATTCTACTTAGGTGTAAATTCCATACGCAAATGAGATAGTCTCTAGACTTCTAGGGCACAGTATCAATTTATAGTACAATATTCTACAAACACTCTCAGAAAGATTTGACTTCTATTTGCAAGAGGAAACGCTACCTGAAATGGCATAGTCCCCGTTTGGTGATGCTACAGTTATTGCCGATGCATTGCCAATGCTCTCCACTGGCCCCAGGCCAACGTGATTGCTGAAACTCAGCACGTGCCATCCCATAACTTTTGCAAGCTGCTGAACTGCATGTACTTGGTGCTGTGACATCTGAAACACAACAAGATTTTCTGGTCAATATTTGCAGACCACAGAAAGAATTGCTTATGGGGTTTAGCAAGCCTGTTTTCTGTACAATAGCTATTCATAGAAGTGACTTTAAGTTCTCTACTTTCAGAGGAACTTTTTTTAAATGATGGTGGAACTTTGTGTTATTTGAATTCAGACTAGTTTTTCCACAGACAGAGAAGACCACTCTATTATGTAGTTAAGTGAATTTTTCATAGATGTATGTGCTTAGCAATTTTAAGTATTGCTTTCAATTTTGCAAAATCTTTATTTAGGTCTCAAAAAATTAATTTGTAAACAATCCTATCTTTCAATAGAAACAAGACTTCTGCTGTAAAATATATAAAAATATGGGAAAGTATTAGCAGAGAAAATTCAGAAAAAAAGTTGGGGTGCATTATTACATTACATGCATATTATTACATGCATTATTATCTCCATTAATGCTCAAGTGTGAGCACTGATCTCTAACAGCTTAGGAGTTTAAATGCCACTGTTTTCCTGGATCATGACTTAACCCTTGTCACAAGGAAGTATCCAGCACCGTTCAGCAGTTCTCTGTGAACAAGTCTAACAACACTCGACCAAAAAGACACGACCACAGCAGAATGTGTTTCAACTTGTTTTCTATGTCATGGAGTTTTATGTAACTGCAACAGGCCAACCACTGTTATTAAAGACCTGTATTTTGACTATTTATAATGCATAGTGGGGAGATTGTTACTTCTGAATAAAACCAACACGTTGTTCTAAGCAATTAAGAAAACAGAGTTCATTCAAGTATCCTCTGATTTAGTAACAAGAGATGCAAAGTGAGCATTAACAGACAATGTTGAAATGACAGTAATTGTGGGTTCATTAAGAACTTGGCTACAGCAAGCTTCATATATAGAATACCTTATTGTCTGCTGTGATTACCACCAACTTGTTTATCCCATAATGAGCAGCATAAAGAAATGCATTTTAAATGGGAAAGAAAAATTATTGCAACTACTGGCCCTAGTAAAAAATGGCAATATATTTTAGTAACAGTTGCTAAAGACTCTACACAAACACTCTGAAAATTCAGTCATCCAGCTTCCCATCTTCACTATCTTAATTTGAACTTTTTAATATTTTCTACATAGATAAAAGTGAGATTCTAACTTCTGTTTCCCAAGCATCATGAGAAAGGGAAGAATAACGTATGTGAGTCTACCTGAGATAAAAGGAAATCTTGCAGTTCTTGCTCTTGATGGGACAATGTAATAACTCTTCCATCTCTGTGCACAACTCTGATTTGTTCAACTCCAATGTTCAGCTGTAGTTGAATGGATCTTTGAAGACAAGATCCACAGTTATTCAGAAAGCATTAAAACACTTAAGAAATCAGGAAACTAAGAACACAGAATCTCACCGAGTCATTGGCAAGAATTCCTAAGACAGATGGTGCAAAGCCTACAGAATATGACAGCAACTCCAAACATTCGTTTCATCAGTCACCACAACAGCTCCCTCTGTATGGCTGGTGACATATTCTGTGGCATGCTCCCAGACCTGGCCTACCATTTGTTCAGGTCAAGGAAGCCTCGCAGCTCCCTACCTGCCCCTGTGCCCAAGCTTCCTTTCAGTTGTGCAGGGGAAAATGGTGTGTTTTATGCTACAGACAAGACTTGGGCAGCTTATGTACTCTGGACACAAGACTGTAAATGCACCAATGACTATAGGTTGCCCCACACTGTGGTCACAGCCAGAGAGTGTGGCTCCAAATGGAAAAAAACACTGCTGATGCATCAAAGAATTCACTGCTGGTCAGTCTGCAGGCATTTCTTTCTGGAACATGAAATCTTGTATTTTGCTAACAACATATATAATTATTGCATGAATTACATGAGTTCCATTTCAGTACGTATGCAACCAAGCTAGGACTGAGCACTGATAAGCTTTCCATGACCAGACTGGAAGTTTAGAATCCAGCACATCAGATGATACTCTGTATTCAGTCATCTCTAGCCAAAGCAACCTCTGCCTCACCAAGTGTCCACTCTCACCTTAAATTTTTGTTTGAAAAGAAACTGTACTAATTAAAGATGTACTAAATATCTTCATTAAAGGGTAAACTGGGTGAAGTTTTCTTAAGGTGACTGTTCACCCCCCAGTCAAGTCAGAAAAACAAACACACACAAATAATGGACTCCTACTTGTCTGTCTGAAGAGAATCTAAACCTTTAAAGCACAATGTAAACACACAGTGCCTTTGCTTGATGCTTCTACAACTAAAAGGACATGCATTCTCATACTTACTTGCATATCTGCTCATATCCTTGAGAAGTTATTAGAACTTTAACGCTGGATTCATAAACATCATTGATATTGGACCAGTGAGCCTGAATCTGAGGATCCTCAATGCGACTTGCCAGACTGTCAATGGTTCGAGCAGTTCTAGAAGATAAAGCCATATTCCACACACAATAATCCAGGCAGTCTGTGCTGTTGCCTTGCTTATAGGAAGCAAGGAGGTTAATAGATTTAACAGAAACATGTGGATCCAAATTCTATTTGAGCACTGTTCTGGTGCTAGTGAAGAACATTTGTTTATTGTGTACATTTCTCATACATTCTGCAGCAGTATTGAAGTGGTATTACTCAGTATCAGCTACTGGACTGCAAAGAATACTAAAAAAGGATTGATGCAGTTTGAGATAAGTAGGGACAATTATCAGCAGCTTATGTTGCAACTGTCACAGAGATCTCAAAGAAATCTGGTATTTTTTCTTTTTACTAGCTGAATGTTGTTTGCTCATATTCTTTCATAATTTTTCATTCTTAGTACTTACACAAAAAGACTGTATTAACTGTAAGGAAACAGCAGCTAGTTTTAGGAACACTTAAAATAGATCATAGTGGCACATGTTACTGTAACAAGAGTATCTTGTGACCCACCTTCTTCTCAAAAAGATATGCTTTGCCTGTTTTATGATCTTTTCCAAAAGTCCTTCATTCGACTGTAAAGAACTGATTTCATTTTTATCAAAAGCCTGGGGCCCTGCAAGTCTCATTTTCTTATGGCCAAAAGGTGCACTAGCTGGATGTGGCATCACTGTCGAGCTCAGGGTTTGCTTGTGACACTGCAAACAACCAACAGATATTATAAAAGAGACCAAATAATGTATCTGCAAGAAATACACAATATTGTATACTACAATATGTTGCTTCACATCAGGTTTTTTGAGTGTACATACTTTCAAAAAGTGCAACTTGTTAACTTTATCAACCTGACAGCACTTTAAAGACAGTTTTTCATACTTTGATTCCCTCATTTATACGTGTCTTTCAAACCTAATAGAAAGTAATTTAAATAAAAAGTGCTACCTAATAAAAATTTGTTAGCATAGCAGTAGCTCCTACTGAGTCTTCTTTATATATATCTATGGAGACAGAAAGAATGGTCACTTTAAAATAAAGGAAGCATTTTAGATGAAAAAAATTGAAGTACAAAAAGTTGTAGCATCACATTCAAAGTAAAGAATGGAAATCCACAGCAAAGGTGGGCACTGACCTAAAGCTTCAAGAACCATAAATCAGTGTTTAAAATACTGGACTGTTCCACAAGACTGCATGACTTGCAGAGCCATGCTCTAAGGAGGTGGACATGGTTTCAAATACACTTAGAGATGCAAAACTGCTTCCTTCCTCAAGAACCTCAACCTCATACCCCAGGTTATTCTGCTAGATTATACAAGAATCTAAAATGCTGAAGCAGAGAAGTGGACCTTAAAATAAACAAAGCTATTACAGCAATTGATTGTTCCTTCATGAGGGTACGGCCTGACCAGATGCTCACTGACAGTGCTTGGTAAGCACTATTAGACACACCAAAAAAAGGCAGAACTGATGAACTTTACTGGGAAAGCTTGGCAGGGCTTTTCTGAAGTAAGCAGCCAGATCCGAGGTTAAGCAAAGAACTAGCATTCCATGAAAGCATTAACTGCATTAACTGGAACTCCCAAACCACCCACACCCATGGAAACCAAGCAGTAGGCTGCCTTCCACAAATGGATGGAGAAGGACTGGCCTCTAGTGGCACTCGGCACAACACACACTAGGCAGAAGGCTGGACAAAAGCCCAAGAACTCTCCAGTACTTCAGCCATAGATGCAGTACCTCTCTGATAAGTTGATGCAAATTATGTTCCAGAACATAGAGATGATCCTCTGGATTCTGTTTTTCAGAAGCAGCCTTTTGTGACTTTTTATCATTGGAAGAGTGACACAGAGAGATAGACAACTGCAAACCTGTACAAAGCAGATAAGAAAAAAGATTTTAAAAAGTGAACATTGACAATTTACAAGGTTGCTATTGAGACCTGCTTTTCTTCATGGTTTATACTTAGTAGTTTACCAACAGGTATTCACTCTATCAGAGAAGAATCAAAGAAAGATGGTGGAGAGCACAGCACCAAAGGCAAGTAAAACTTGATATTCACTGAAGCATTGATAGGCCAACTGTGGACTCAACAGGTGCATTTCACATCAATTCCTTTCTCAAAGAGGGAATGATTAACCATCACACACATTTTAAGCAATCCAGAAATATATTCTTTGCATGATACAATCAGTTGTGTACCCCTTGTAGGAACAAAGGATTCACCACTGACTCTAAGCCACCTTTATGCTGTTTATGAAGAGCATTTGCTTTTCTTCTTCTGAGGACCCATAAACTCAAGTCTTAAATTTCATTTTACATGCAGTCCAGGAGCAATGACTTATGCACAGCTTCAAACTTCCACATGCACATGGCATTACAGCTGAGAGTTTTAAGTGCTGCTGACAAAAAACATAACCACAAAGGAAAACAGAGTACATTAGAAAGTACTGTGCATTAGTTGACATTCTGTTTTTCAAAAGCCTTGAAAATCAAAGAGTTTGGTTTTTCTTTTGTAAGGACAGAGCATTAAAAAAGGTGACATCAATCAGTATTTAGGCAAATAATTGTAGGTTAAGAGTCTCAAAAAGCTTCCTACCTGGGAAAGGCTGGGAGATTATCTGATTTTTCACTACAATGTGAGGAATCTGTGATTTAATTTGAACAGCTTCTCGTGACAGCTGGGCAAAAATTTCTTTACACAGAAGAACATTCTGAGCGGTCTCCAACTTTGTCTGCCAGTGTGCAGAACCTGAAAAGTAAAAATCAATGTTTGCAGGAGGGGGCAAAGAGAAGCCATCTTTTTGTTCAGATGCCAGATACTATGCAGTAGCCAGGTGTGATAACTAAGATAAAGCAGTCAGTAACTTATACCCACATTGAGTATTACCAGAATTTTATCTCAGTTAAGCAAGCACTTTAAGGTAAAATTAAAACTAATTTTGATTCAATTTTACATGTATATATATTGTGAAGTGCAACAGCTTTATGGAATAGTGTATTACACTCCCAGGCCTTTTGTGAGCTCTCCTTATGAACCTCTGCTCAAGTTGTAATTTACTGAACTACCCAATAATGTTCAGTGCATGTATGTGCTTTCACAGGGTTTATAAGCCCAAAATTCTTGTGAGATTCTGGAGTGAGTAAGCACACAAGCTGTATAATGTACCCCCAACACCACATGAAACACCTCACAGTACAGCACTCTATGTTCAGGACAGCACCAGCATCTATATCACAGACAACTTAGAAATAAAATCCTGACAGTTTGTTTCTAACTTTAAAGAGTTAAGGATAGCTTTTTAATCCAAAAGTTTACAACTTCACATGCTGGCACATATTAAATGAATCAATGTACTATCTGCCAGGTGAGTTGTTAGTAATTAACAGACAGATCACCAGCAGTTTCAGATCTAGATAAAATATATAAGCAACAGACACAAATGATGCATTTTGGGCAGAGTTAAGAGAGAACAATCATTAGTTCAGCTGAATTAATGGGATGTAACCGACTGAAACACAGCACCTTGGTTTGATTTCAGTTCTGGGCTCAAACTTTTAATGTCTAACAAAAGGGGCTCCAGAATACTCAAAATACAACCCTAATAATTTTGTTTCAGAACTGAATAAACACATATGGAAAACTGAAGGAGCATACTTTGAAAGCATGTCTTCCAGAGCCCAAGCAGTACTCAAGCAGAAAATTTCAGTTTAAATAAGGGAAGTCTTATTCACTCTTCTTCCCAGCTGTACGCTGAAATTTTCAAACAAGCATCAGATGCAAACTCATTCCTTGAGATAACTTTCATAAAACAACATATAAGCTATACCTGGCTTTGATTTTGGCAAGGGTCTTTTAAAGAGATTGACTGTCCCGAGGTCACCGATGTCTGGTGCTTGTTTTTGAATGGAAACCTAGGCAAGAGAGAACAGTATTTAATGTTTGTTGTCTATCACAAACACACAAATCTGAAACAAAACTCCACTAGGTTATTGAAGTTTCTCTGACAAACCTTGATGTACGCTGATCCCTCTAAATCACTTGGAATTTGAACATCCAAAGGACAGTAATCCTCAGGTATCTTTTTATCCAGGTCAATGTCAGTGTTCTTTATCACCTCAAATGTGCCATGATGAAGAAAAAGGGAGCCTGAGTAAAGAAGGACAAAGACATACATATTAAATATTAATCATCTTCTGCAAGTAAAAAAGCTCATATCTCTGTTTTGGAGGAATATGTATTTCTGAGTCTCCAAATCTTCAGAGCTGCACTTGACTCAAATTTCTTAATGACTTCTTAAAAAAACCCAAGTAAATTAGAAAGCTCATGTCACTGTATCAGCATCTCAATCCTCCACTGTGCAATGTGTAATATTTTACAGTAAGTTAACACAGAGTATTTAATAATTATGGGGGGAAAGCCAAGAGTTTTTTGAAATTGAGTGATTAGGTGCAAGGAAGGAGAGAAAAAAAAATATATTTGTTTAAAAAAAGGACAAAAAGTAAATGTGTGAAGTTCTGCAAGCAGGTAGTTAAAGTTATAACACCCTTACTGATTTAAAGGAATTCTCATGATGTTTGGCTAGAAGTCTTAAAACTGTAACCATGTTCTGACTGTAAAAGATAACTCTAGCCAGTCATTCAGGGACTGATAAAAGCAGATACCCACATCTGTCCTAGTTACACACCTTTTTCATCCAGGGCACAATTCACCTAGTTCACAGTAAATCAGCTAAAAAAGATACATAGACTGGGACATATCTACAGCTTTTTCATGAACAAATCTAAATTTGTCCTTCCCCTCCCTCACCAACGTCAACAGGAACCCAACACATCCAGTTCTGATGCCTGCTTTGTACCTACATCCTAAGTTCTGACATATAAGCTATTCACCTTGTCGCTCCATAATGGCCTCTAGGCTGGCCACCCCCTTTAAATGTAAACCATGAATTTAGGCATATTCTCAGCATCCTTTCTCAACTGTAGAAATAACAGATACAATAATCTACCTGCAACCTCACTCTTCAGTCACATGGTTTAGTTTTACCTGGTGTGAATTCCGGGGAGCAGCGAGTTAGGCATCATAAGCCTTTTAGGTCCCTTCTAACTTGAGATATTTTCTGATCTTTGATTAAAAAAAATGCAACCGACTCTTCAAATTTTTTTTAAGTGCTTTACATACCAAACATAGATAAAAGCCAAGGATTTACAAAGTCTGCCTGTAAACTACAATGATCAACTACATTGCAAATGCAGTATTGTTTTTTGTGAACAAATTCTTAGTAAAATACTACACAGCTAGCCTTTAAAATCACTTTCTGGATTGAAGATGGCAAGATATTTTTCCTAATCCTAAAACAAGAGTTCTCCCTTTATAAATCTGCCTCATAAATATAATCAATTCACATTGAAATTATTTATTATGAGATATTCCATCTCTTTTTCTAGTAATAAAAAGACAATTTCGTAAAATAGCCATTCTTGTGAAAAAGATCCTACTGTTTACCTGCACTTCTGTAGCTTAGATCACCAAGAATTTTATCTCCCACTTTTCTCAGCTTCCAGTGTTGTCTCAGTCTCAGCAGTTCAGAGTTGAAGTCTCTTTGTCGCTTATTTTCCTGATTTTCAGCAACTGATTTGGATAATCTTTCTGCACCTTTCAACAGGATCTGAGCTGCTCCAGCTAATGACTTCTTTTTTGAAATCAGCTGTAGAAACTGAGGATTCTAGTACCAACAACAACGAGATACTGTAATTCACAAAATATTATTTATTACTTATTATCATTATCATTATTATTATAATTGGAAACTAACTGACAGTGGTTAATAAGTTGTTTTAGCTGGATGTTTTTACTGGATGTCCAGTAACTTATTCAGAATTACTTTCATTCCAGCATTATACAGTTGGAAGTAGCATTTTGACTTAGAGCTTCAGCAAAGAGGCTTCTGAAATTGGCCTCAACTCCCATTCCCAGCCTTACTCCGACTCTCAAAGCACTGCACTAGCACATCAAAAGGAACATTTTGATAAATTTTGTACCGATAACACATGAAAAAAAATAATCCATTGAAACAAAATCTTTAGCATCAAGTCACACTAAGTGCTCAACTAGGTACAACATACTTGTTTTGGAGGAAGGGGATCCTGCCCGACTGGATCTAAAGTCATGAACTTTTTATCCTTCACAATGCTAAGGACGTCATACAACACACACATCTCAGTCAAGGCACTTCTTAAGTTGTTCCTCACGGAATCCCAAGGCCAGAGGGATGGCTGAAACTTTACCAACTCTAAAAATAAAACAAAGGAAGGAAAAACGAAGGACTGTAAAAAGGCACGGTGTAAGGCTCATTTTTGAACCACAGAGGGATCATGACGGCACGAAATACAACACGATAGAATCATATCTGCTGTTGTCCTTTCCCACTACAATTTCCTGGGGCTCGGTCACCAACATTCTGATCTGCCCACCACGGGAGCCCCTGGGGGAAGGCAGGCCAGGCCCAGCCACCCGCGGAGCTGCAGCCCGGCACCGCCACAGCTCGGCGGGCCTCCACCAGCGCCATCCCGGCGGGAGAGCTCGGGCTGGCGGCCCTTCTCACCTTCCTCATCCTCCGTCTCGCCCGCCTCGGCCCAGGGGCGGCCCGCCGAGCCCGGCTCGTCCTCTTCGGAGCCGGAGCCCTGGCTGAAGTCGATGCGCTGCGCCAGGCGCGCCAGGTTCTGGGACATGGAGAGCGGCTGGAGGTAGGTCTCGCTGCCATCCAGCCCCACCTCCTGCACCTGCTTCTCGCACGCCGACTCGATGCTGATGCGCACGGCCGGCACGCCCGCCATCTTGGAGCGACCCCCGCCCGCACTCGGCAGGGGGCGGGCCAGCGCCGGCGGCACGGCAGGGGGCGGGGGCAGCGCCGGGCGGGCTCGGCCGGTTCCGNGGCTCGGCCCTTTCCGGAGAACGCTCGGAAGGAGGCGGGCCAGGAACGAGTGGGCTCGGCCGTTTCCGGAGAGCGCTCGGAAGGAGGTGGGGCCCGCGCCGAGCGGGCTCGGCTGCCTCCGGAGGCGCGGGCGAGGGCGAGGGGGCGGGGCCAGCACGGCGAGGTCGGGGGGCCAGCACGGTGAGGGGACGGCGCCGAGCGCCGGCAACTGCTGCTGTTTCCTTCCACGGTCTTTTGATCCGAACTTGGTTTCGTGTCGCGTTTTAAACATAATTTCGCTTCTGGTGGTTCCCCATCGTGAGCCGTGGCCACGCAGGAAGCTCAGCCAAACAAAAGGAAAGCATACAACAACACTGCCATTAAATAACCGTTTGAATTCGGTCATAACTCCAATTACACGTACGCTTCGAGTTCTGTCCTTTGACACAATTAAGAAGGCGGCAGCTTACTGTTCTCATATTTATTCTTAAATCTGGTGAGTGTGCGTAACTGAAAGCATTACAAAAATCAGCATTTGTACTGAGGAAGACTGACTGTTCCCGCGGGCTCAGTCTCTCCCGACGAGGTGCGTCTCCTGGGGCCTGTCGATGCGGAAGAGCAGCTCGGCGGGCTGGAAGTAGCCCAGGTACTGCACGCTGTCCGGGCTGGTGTCCTGGTGGTAGTGCCCTCCTTCCCCGTGGTGGCTGAAACAGTGCGTGTGCTCCACGCGCAGGTCGAAGCCCTGGCAGCACACAGAGGCCCGTCAACAACGCGTTCATGGGAGCGGCATTTGAAAGTCACGGTTAAGTCTAACCTAAAGCGTATTTCCACACATCTCCGAACGTTAAGCAGTGAAAACTTGCAGGACACTTGTGAAACCAATAAGACAAAAGAACTTAGAAACCCTGACAGCCCCCAGCTTTTGGTGTTAATCTGACTGAGATCTCCTTTTTAACCTTGTTTTTCTACCCCACTTTTCTTTCCATTGGGATTAAATAATGCAGTCACACTAAGGAACCCCTACTGGAAATCAAATCCCTTTGCACTGAATTACCACAGGCCCATGTGCTAAAGGGACTGTCTCTACTCCAATTCTGAGAGCCAGCTTAGATGAATATGGGAAGCACAGCGAATAAAATAGCAACTAATATCCTAAACCATGAAATCAACACCACCAGTTTTATGTATCATAGAATAGATTGGTTCAAAGGGACCTTGACAGATCATCTATTCTAACAACCCTGTTACCTGTGAAGGAAGATCACATCCAAGTTGATATTCTTTACAGGTCTCAGTCTATACTTAGAAATGACAAAAAGAGACTCACCGGATCTCTGGAAACTATGACTGGTTGACAAATCAGTGGAGCCTTCATTTCAAAGAATTTGAGCCAGTTATTCACATCCTCATCAGTATTCAGGGGAC
Organism: Polioptila caerulea; assembly: GCA_013397295.1. Taxonomy (NCBI): domain Eukaryota; kingdom Metazoa; phylum Chordata; class Aves; order Passeriformes; family Certhiidae; genus Polioptila; species Polioptila caerulea. The sequence continues at coordinate 382,552 of VYXF01009199.1, read as the reverse complement.
AGGCAGAAAATTCTGGAGGCTAGAGCAAAAATGAAAGCTTTTTAAGTAAGATTTGCATCAGGGTACTTTTTCTCTAGCAGCTTTGCTTTTTCCCTCTCCACTATTCTCTTCGCTTTCCTTCTTGATTGAAAGAAGCTCACCAGTGTCCATCACTCTGTTTCTGCCAGAAACAGAAGCGACCAGAATATTGCATCTTTCATTGCACAGGTAGTGGGAGAACTACTGAAGTAGGGATGCTCTTCCTCCTGGTGCATTTTAGAAGCTCAGTTACTTTTTTTTTTTTAACTTTAATGCTTCTTATAAGTATCATCTCAGTTCACGTATTTCATTTCAATTCGTTTTACAATAGTTCTCCAGTTCTTTAGCTGCACATAGGTTTCAAAAGATGATGGCATTCATGCCAACTAAAACAGAATTACTAGTTTTGTAACATTGATTTTGTAATGTCAGCTCCTTACTTTAATACTTTAATACTCCTAATACTTTATACATACATTTAAAAATACAAAACAAAGTGAAGGAACTAAGATGTTACACCCTGATTTATGCTTCTGTTTTCAGGAGGACAAAGAAAGTTAAATGCATTGAGAACAACATACCATAATGTGAATCTTTGCTTTCCCCTTCTGAATGATAAACGTACCACCCATCCCAACAGGCTTTTCTCCATAGTGTTTCTCTAAAGTTTGTCTCAGACAGGACACAAAGTTAAGCTCCCCAGTTCTTCCATTGGCTTTCACTTCAATGACCTGGAAGATAAAGTCAGTTTGTCACAGCCGTCTCCTGCTGCAATTGTCTGAAAAGGTCTGTGAAAGCTGTTCTGAAATTCCCCCAAGCTGATAACCCAAGATTACTTTTTCAAAAGATAAGCTTCCATGCAAGTGCTGCTGCACTTGCATCTTTCCAGTGCGTGACCAACTCTCTTTTCCTTAGTTCTGTTCAATGTTAGCATTGCCTGTAAAGGGAGCTGGGCAGCAAGAGATTTACCCACCCATGAGACAGTGACTCCCTTCTGTCCACCAGCTGGCTTCCACTCTGTCAGAAAGAAACACTAGGTAGCAGAGAAGACTGTTCCATTTCCATGCAGCAGTCAGATTTTTGACTGTTCTGCCAGCACCTCTCTTAGTGCTGCTGTGTCAGGAGAAGCACTTGTGTCAGGAGAAGCACTTGTGCAAAAACTACCTAAGTGCCCACGTCTCATTTACACAATTACATTGAGCCATTACCTTAAGTCACTGCGAGTTTGGATTGGATTTAGATGAATAATAGATGATGGAAAAGTTTTAGTAAACTAATAACTGTCCCTCAAAAATTCAAGTACCTCTGCTTCCACTAATTCTTCCCCTCAATCACTGGCATCAGTTCCTTATTTTTGCATGTTTCTCTTGTGGAATTACTACTTTACTATTATCACAGAACACTGATAGGAGAACTGTGAGTTTCCATTCAGTCACAAAGCACTGCAAAGTCACCTTAGAGGGAAGTACATACCTTACCAGGTTGGCCCTCGCTGGCATAAAGGTTGGCCAACAGTCCAAACTCACAGTCAGTGTATTTACTGCTGTACTTCTCAAGCAGGCACCCTTTATCTGCAGGATTTATCTGAGCAATGTAGCTCCCATTTACAGCAGGCTTTTTTTCACTCTTAGTTTGAACAATAGGGATAAACTGGGAAAAAGAACATATAAGCATAAGTCCATAAGAACGTGTAAGAATCAGCCAAATTAACTGAGTTCACATAAATGTGATTTAAGCTTTGGACCATGATCCCAAGAAAAAATCCACTTCATCACACAGCTCTGTCTCTCAGGATGAGGTCTGTACTAGTAAGAAAAATGCACTAATACTGTAATGTAATTGAAAGGTGCAGAAAACAAGTCTACTTTTTCTGAACAATTAAACCTAATGTTATATAAAAATAAATGCTAGTGTTAAAAAAAAAAAGAGAAAAAGATCTATAGTCTGCATGCAAATATTGGATTTCTATGTAATACTCTCTTATAACAACCACTATTATAGTGGCCCAAATTTAATGCTGATATTAAATATCTCATGTGCCAATAAATTCCTCAAAAGGAGACAGCAACACCAAAGGTTTATTCTTGAAAAAAGTGTGATTAACCAAAGTCTCTATAGGTAACAGTTTTTGTCTCCTACCCCTCCTGCAGTTTATAATTTTCTATGAGATATCTTTAAAATTCACAACAGGGAAACAAAGTCATTCAAGAGGGCAAAAGATGAGGAGTATTTCAAAGGCATTTACCAGTAAGTTTGAGAAGCATTTCTAAATCTTGGAATTAAAACCTCTGGTCAGGTCTTTGTCAATCAGTTTCAAAACCCATGTTTCTTGCATGCTTCAAGGTAATCACATGCTTCCTGAAGAATTACTAGTTAAAAATTAATCTTTATTATCTCAGGACTATGCACCTCAGCAGATGTGCCTCATCTCAATTCCTTCTAATGTGTTTTAGTGTTTGTGGTGTGAAAGTGTTTATTAAATACTTTGCTGTAAATGGGGAATACCCAGCATGATACTGCTCTACTGTTAAAATACTTCCATGAATTCATTGAGAACCATCACACTTACATACTGACCTCAGCATTTATCCCAAGAACTTTGGATGAAACAGCTCCAGCTCCAAGAATGAAAGCTCCAGGCAGCTCTATGTCCTTTGCAACTGTATTTAGATCATAAACCTGCAAAAGAAAAACAATACTTCCATCCCTGGAAGTGTCCAAGGCTAGGCTGGATGAGGCTCCGAGCAACCTGACCTAGTGGGTGGAATCCCTGCTCACCACAGGAGGGGATGAAACTAGATTATCTCTAAGGTCTCTTCCAACCCAAATCATTCTAGGATTTTAGTGTGGTGCTCTGATCTGCAATTCTGTTCACTGTAGTCCTGGAGGAATTTAATTCACAACACCTCATTAAAATTTTCATAATTAGGTTGAACATGGCTTCTGAACCCAAGATAACATTTAGTAATAACAAATTTGGTAGATGTCCATTGGTTTACTAAGAGATAGATTCTACCTGTATGCTCCCTGCTCATTTTATTCAAAGACTGAATTATTGTTCTTTTTAAATTTTGTGACATATAACACACATCAGAATCAGTCTCATTAAACACTGAAAAGTGTCTTTCACAAGTGTAGAATCCTACTACTGAGATCCTAGTATCTCTTACTAGTTTTGTTTATTGCTTTTCTTTTGACAAATGTATTAAACCCCACAGCTATAGGGAAAAACTCACCTTTTCTTTCTGTACAATCGGTATGAGGTAAGGAACACCTCCCACATCTGCTATCCTAGGCTTTCCACAGATTCCTGGAAAAATACAGCCTGTTATCTTGGTAAAATCTTTTTTTCCCAATGATCTTCAATAAGCACGCATTCTAACCCCCCGAAGAACTGGTTCCTCAAACTTCTCAAACCCTTGAGAACACTATTTTCCTAGCATGCTTAGATAAACTATTTAAGAAGTCCAAGCCCTAAAATTATTTGCAGTAGGATTTAATGCTATGCAACATGTTGTAAAATAACATTCTCTAAGGACAAAAAAAAATTTGCCAGAGTGGACAACACCTTCCATTTGCCAGTTCTCCAGTAACACCCTCACCACGCAGTAGAGACCTTTGCTGGGACTCCACTTGCAAAATTTTAGCAAAGCAGAAAGCTGTCTCAGAACAATTCATCCCACTTATTTGGATATGTATTTTAAGAAGGGATGAATAACCTCCTGGAGGTGTTTCTTTCACATTGATGCCAGAGGGAACTCAGATGAGTAGCACAGATGACATGTCTGTGTTCCAGACAGTTAGTGTCAAAGAAAATGAATCCCATGCAGAATCAGACAGTTTCACTTCATTGACATACATGAATGCCAGGAATTTAAAAATTAATGGAAGCACAACTCCTTAGGTTCAGATAGTGATTGACACGTTTCAAAAAAATTTCTCCATATGAAAGATAACTTAATTTTAATTACATTTTAAAATTAATTTTAAAAAAAAATTAATTAAAACCTTTTCAGTACACTAAATAAAGCTTATGAAATAAGTAGGTATGCAATGATAGGTTAAGAAAAAAAATTATGACAAGTACTTAGTAATGACTTGTCCTTGTTCATTCATCAACTAGGAAGCAAATCCAGAAATAAAATGTAGCTCTCCTCTCATGTATATTCTTTACCTGAAAAACATTTAAACTCTCTCAACATCTTTAGAAATCAAAACTAAGAAGGATTGTGCAGAAAGAACTGGAGAAGTCTTAGTGGAAGACAGGAATGCTAGGTTACCTTTAGCAGGAAAGTTGAAGGGTTCCTGAGTCAGATCAGGACAGTCCACAACAGAGACTTGAACATCAGCAAAGTTCTCTTTAAGACCTTTCTGCAAAACTATAATAAAGAATAATGGCAAAATTATCAACAATGAAAAGTTAGCAAGAGTCTGACAAGTTTCTAACAACAATAAACATATCTGTTTGGGCTTTATTTCTGCAAAATATATTACTTATGGTTACCCTTAGTAACTCCATTGATTTAAATGTCTGCAGGCATATTTTACATTACTCTGAGCTTCAGAGAGGAGCAAAAGTTTGTTCAGATAATTGTTTGCCACATTAATTAAAGAACTTAAAAACCACTTGCATTGAAATACATTGACTGACTGCTCCAAGTAGCACTAGGAGCAACACCATGTGAAGTAACATGGGTAAACTTCAATCACATTCAGTGGGTTTGCTCCAAAGAGCAGACAATTACAATCACAGTCAAATATGAGGCAAGAGCAAATGAGGAAGCAAGATTTAGCTGAAGCAACAATCAGTTCTTTACATACATTAACCAGACGTTTTGCAATTGATTATAATCTCAAACTGTCTCTGGCTTTCTAGAAATTTCTACTGCCAGGGGATACTGCCAATCATGTTTATGCTCTTGTGGAGATTTTCGGGCAAGTGACACTGTCACAGCAATGAATGATAATGAATGGTGTTGGTGATAATGAAGCAAATATAAATTTTTTTGTTTGCTTCATATCAGTATTTTTTAGGCTCAGAACTTGCAAAGCCACTCAGACAACAGGGAGGATTAGATGAGTGCATTGTTTGGAAACAACTTCCAAACCTTTAGTGTGGGATTGTCTTCACATACACTGCTTCAAATACTATGTTGAAAGGTCCAGGTTCTTTCATGCTTGGGGTCTGCTTTGACAGATGTCTCAAACTGAAGAACAGAACATCCAGTCTGTGATCTCAAATCAGGTGGTTCCTTATTTATACAGAAGACTTTCCTGTGTTTCCTCCAGTTAGGGTTTCAGCCATACCTTACTTCTCAAGATCAGATTTACCAAGCTGTTGACCAAAAGGGTCAGAAGCTGGTATTTGGTACATTTCTAAATACATCTCATTACCTTATGGTAAGTGGACAAGGATAGTAAAAGGGCACTCCTCAAATTATACTCAAAATCTGAACAGCAACACAATTCCCAGCTTACAGGAGATCCTCAGGACAGACAGGGGAAAAAAGGGAAAATTCTGCTTTGTGATGAAATTTTTCTGATACTCTTTCAAGCTGTTCTACTGCAAGAACCTGGTGTTCTCTGCAGAGCTTACAGGTCTACAGCAGCCCTGGCCTAGTGCCCCAGTCTGACTGGGTAAGGAAAGCACTGAGAACCACCCAGGGCACTGCTGAGACCACACAGTCTCAATACATGGAAACCTCAAACTGGCACAGATTTGGGAAAGTGGCAAACTGAACTTGAGGATCAATCCAAAAGACAAAAAACCTTTATTATATTTGCTGCAGGAGAGAGACTGCCAGTAGGAATAATGTCTTCCTATGAGGGCAAGAAAAGAAGCTCATGAGCAACTGGACTGAACTCAGAAGTCCCTTCCAACCTCAACCATTCTGTTACTCCAAGCACATCTTGCAAAGGCTTTAGAAAGTAGTAAACTAAAGCAGATGTTTCCTGCAGCTCTGTTCTAAGGCAATCACCAAAGGAGGAGCCAGCTAGGTTCAAGCAAGAGGATCTGCCATGCTACACTGCATCTTGTTATGTTTTGAGCAGTCCTGAAAAAGAAAAAAATACTAGAAAGTAGAGGAGGACAGATGATTCTGTATGTGTAAACAAGTTTGGTGTGTAGTGGTCAAACTTTCACCTACACACAAATCTGCATATGCAGCAGTTTTCAGGGGGTTAAGAGCCTGTCTGTGTGTTTAAATATCTTGGGGGCCTGGGGAAGGAGTCATTGTTTGCTCTAAGAAAATCATCACATATAAAGCAATGTGCCGTTCTTTACCTCTCAGTGTGCTAAAAGCAGGAATTCTGCATAGCTGTAGAAAGACTTTGGTATAAGCTTTAAGATAAGTTTGAAGAGTACATTACAAGTTTGTATAAAGTCACACATTGCATTACTTACCCCCAGCAAGCTCCTCCAGACTTGGGACATGAAAAGCAAACCTTTCAACTTTGGCCATTTCCTAATCGGTGCTGATTTCTTCAGGTAAGGAGTTACAGTACAGCACACTGCAGAGTGACTGGTCTGCCAACAAAGATAATAGTTTAACCATTTAAACATGCTCCTTTCAACACGTTAATTATTTTTCAATTTCACTCAAGAATACAAAGACAAAATAGAACTGTAGTTCTGCCATCACAGGAGAGACTGACAGCTTCAATAGTAATGTTAAATTTCTTAGGCACAGTGGAAGAAGATGTGTCTGTCAGCCCTATAGCTGGCTCAGAGCATTACAGGTATTAGCCCTCAAGCTGACAACTGGGTGTAGGGAAAACACATCCCACGCTGAATGCAGTTCAAGGGATCAGGAGATTTGTGTGTCTTTTTGTAAGCCTGGAGTCATAAGAAAGTTTTGAAAGAAACCTGAGCTGAGGTTTCTGAGCACATCAGCTGCCTCCTAAGGTCTTCCCCACCTTAATGTTTACTTTTCCAGCATTGGCTATGGTGGACTTTCAACCCCAGCTGTGACATGGTCACCAAATGATTCTGGGCATGTGTTTCCCCTTGCAGAGAGGAACAGGCTAGCAGCAAAATAGAAATCAATAGCAGCAAGTTCTGCACTATCAGGCTCTGTATGGGTACAGTGCCTGTAACAAGAAGTTTTGAACATGAGTTTAAGAGCCCCTTCACAAATGAACTGTACTTCAATCAGCCTTGCAACAGCAAAGCCAGCTAGAAGGGCAAGCCACTAGCTCAGAGCAGAAACAACTGATTGTACACTACCTAAAAACCAGTTGCAGCAATCATTAACTCATTAGGCTACACACAGCAATAAAAAATAAAATGGATCCCTTTCACCCAGACCTCAGGTGTTGAAGGAAAAAGCCCACATCCTAACTACATTGCTAGACCTGACTGAGTCTTTGTTAGGAAGGACTACGGTGTGGAGGAGACAGCTCCTTATGTATAGTTCTAGCTTCTGTTTTTAAAAAATCCTAACTTTTATGACTGTCAAAAAATGTAACTGTCTTTACACTGTCAGCCTCTTGAGTCTGCATAAAGGGAAAACAAACCAGCGGAAAAAAGAAAGAAAGAAGAAGACAGGGAGATCGTAGCAGTCACTTAACTGAAATCTTTGAGCTCAATGCTCAGCCATGCCAAATTACTGCTGTAGCAAGCAGTAGAGAAAGAAAGAAAGACTGCAACCTGTGTACAGTAATTCTCATCTTAGTTGGTTTTATCTGTCTCCACAGGATTTGGTGCCTCTGGTAGAAGCCTAATGTCGAGTGGAGTGAATCGTACCCCAAGACTTCTAGTGTGCCCCAAGAAAGGGAGTAAATAGCCATAGGCAGAAAGTGAGAACATGGCTTTGGCAGCATTGTTTTAGACGATCCTCACCCCCTCAAGAACCTTTTGCCACATCCAGAAGGAGGCTGTGCCAGCACTCAACACATTGGTTGTCCTGAAACAATCTGAGAAGACAAGCTTGAACTGCTGTGGTGCAAAAGGCAGAGGCAAGACTTGTACAGTATTCAAATAAGTTAGCTCCCCACAATCAAGAAAGAAGGGAAAGACTGGAAAAATTTGCTTTACCATATTAAACCAAATCTGATTGGTAGACAGTAGTTCTTACCAGGAATGACACAAAAGAGTAGATCTGTGGCCCACCACTGCAAACATTCACAGGGGAGTGAATTGTGTGGTGTGGGACAGAGAGAACCTGAGACAACAGCACACAATTAAGATCCATCATGGAGGAGTGCAGTGATGCTGAACTGCTACAGAAGACTTTCAAAGAAAGAACACAAATGCTAAAGACATGATAAAATTATTACAGATGTGGGATGGTGCAACTAGAATGGAAGCAACAAGTATGTAAAGACTTAAAAGTCCACCTTTGAAGTGGAAGAAAACATCAGAGAGATTAGCCAGGTGGCAGGAGAATGCAGATGAAATGTGAACTATTAGATTAATTATGTGTGTGGGGTGTCTATTATCAAAACCTGAATTGAAATTAGCTTGGAGAGTTAAAGCCAAAAAGAAGAGGTTATAGGCAGGCTAGACATGAGTCAGGGAGGGGGGTGCTGCGGGAAGAAATATCAGTGGGAAAAGCTGAAGATGGCAGTTGTGAGAGGGAAATTTGGCGACGACACCAAGAAGAGCAGCACATCCACAGATGCAGAAACCGTATGTCTCGCCTGGGGCGGTGAGAGGAGATCCCCGTACGGGGCAGAGGAAGGCTGCGGGGCAGCAGAAGCAACTGCGTGAGCGGCCGGGATTTGGGGAAGGGACGGGTATCAAGAGGCGCGCTAGGCGAGGCTGGGGTCCGTAGGGACAGAGAGCATCGCGGCAGGCAAGGGCAGCGAAGAGTACAGGAGCGAGGGAGCGCTAACGCCGGCAGCACGCTCGGCATGGCTGCGAGGGGAAGGACGCGGCTGCTCAGGCTGGAGCAGCCAGCTCGGAGGAGCCCGGGCAGTGCGGGGCAGCACAAGCAGCACAGCAGGAGCGGGAGCCTCTCACCGAGCGGGAGGCCGGGGGAAGCCGGGACCTGCCCGACCTC
>VYXF01009199.1:314420-371257 GCA_013397295.1 Polioptila caerulea | reverse complement strand
GGTGAGGGGCCCCGCGGGAGCGGTACCAGCGGGGTGTCCCCGGGCCGTGGTGCCTTGGTGCGTGCCCGCGCTCGAAAGGCCTTCGCGTGGCGCCGGCCCCAGCGTGGCAGCCGAGGGGGCGAGCGGTGTGACGGGCGCCTTTGCCGTGTTCTTCAGCAAGTTTACATGGTTGTTTATCTTCCCTAAGGGATCTGCGTGCTGGGCCAGCGCTCCAGGCCGAGGCTGCAGGAGAGGCCGCGAAGGATGCAGAGCTGCCACTTGTGAGTACTAGGCGGGCCCTGTGCGGTCAGAATGGCATTGCTGCCTCTGTCCTGGCTCTGGCGTTGGTTGGTTTTGTTTCTGGGCTTTGTGCTTGTCAGGCCGTGGGTGAACCAGTGCTAGCAGTGTGTCTGCATAGGTATAGTAAAGCTGATGTTTAAATGTCTTTCTTGTTGTGAGGGGCCCAAAATGGAATGCAGGATTTGGCAACAGTGCTGAGTTAAAGGGGAGCAATCCCTGTCCTGGTCCTGCTGGCCATACTATTGCTGATCCAGGCCAGGATACCATTGGCCTTCCTGGCCACCTGGGCACGTGCTGGATCATGTGAGCTGCTGTTAACTAACACTCCCAGGCCTTTTCTGCTGTGACCTAGGTGCAGGGCTCAGCACTTCATCTTGTTGACCCTCACTCAGTTGGCTTAAATCCATAAATCCAGCCTGTACAGACACCTCTGCAGAGCCTTCCTGCCCTCCAGCAGCTCAACATTGNGGTATAGTAAAGCTGATGTTTAAATGTCTTTCTTGTTGTGAGGGGCCCAAAATGGAATGCAGGATTTGGCAACAGTGCTGAGTTAAAGGGGAACAATCTCTGCCCTGCTCCTGCTGGCCACACTATTGCTGATCTAGGCCAGGATACCATTGGCCGCCTTGGCCACCTGGGCACGTGCTGGATCATGTGAGCTGCTGTTAACTAACACTCCCAGGCCTTTTCTGCTGTGACCTAGGTGCAGGGCCCAGCACTTCATCTTGTTGACCCTCACTCAGTTGGCTTAAATCCATAAATCCAGCCTGTACAGACACCTCTGCAGAGCCTTCCTGCCCTCCAGCAGCTCAACATTGCCACTCAAATTGGTGTCATGCAAACTGAATGAAGGTGCACTTAATCCCCTTTTTGAGATCTTCAGGGAAGACATTAAACTGGTCTGGTACTGATCCCATGGGACATGATTTAAGACCAGCTAGCAGCTGGATGTAAGTCCATTCAGCACCACTCAGGGCCCATCCATCCAGTTTTTCGTGCAATGAACAGTGCACCCATCCAAGTCATGAGCATCCAGTTTCTCAAGGAGAATGCTGTGAGAAATAGTGTCTAAGGCTTAACTAAAGTGCAGGTAGACAACATCCACAGCCTTTGCCCTATCCACTGGGTGGGTCACCTGGTCATAGAAGGAGCTCAGGTGGGTCAATTTTCCTAAATTCATGCCGGCTGGGCCTCATCCTTTAGTTGGCATGCATGTTGCCCTCAGGATGATCTCCTGCAGGTTATGTGAGGACATTGGATGAGTTCTGTTATAGTGTCTGGAGTTGCTGAACTGTGTGTAATTGCATTCGAAATATGAATGGGTATGATAATAAGTTCGTAAAATTCTAAAAAGCACAGTAAAATTAGAAAGATACAGGTTTACAGGGCTAGTAAATAACTTGACAAGCAGGTAAATAACTGTAGGCTATTACAGAGAAAAACCAGGTTCCTTTCCTGTATGTTTTAGTCCCTTTTGTATAGACTTAGGCCACTGAAGAGCTGGATTGTGTTGTCTTGAAGATTCAAGTGAAAAATTAACATTTTAGTTCTGGAGCTGGGCTCTGTGATTATTGATAACCAGTGAACAAATGGGTGATGGATTGTTAAGAGCAGGAGATTTGAGGTATTTTACAAAAGAACAGAGGGAAGATGACGTTGCTTCTCATGATGCAACTTTTCTTCAAAAATTCTTTTGATTAATTTAAAGGTCTTTAACCACAGTGAAGTATTTATGTATGACTTTAAACTGCAATATCCTTACAAGTATAAGAAGCCATTGGCTACTTGTATGTGTGCTTATTTGAGGAGAACTTAGCCCTAGTAGGGAGAAGGTTAAAAAATTCAGAATTCATGTCAGTAAGTCTCTGAACAATCTATTGCACCATTGATGTTTGCTTTCCTTTGGGCAGGAGCTGAACTAAGACTACTCTACAAAAATTTCTGACCTCAGTTATGCTAGGAATATCATTAAATAAATGGCTGTGACTTAAATGTTAGTATGAAGAATATAACTGGTCATGGGTTATAAGAAAATCTGCTCAAGTTGGCTCAAGATTGTTCTTGTAAGTTTACCCTGTGATCATGAGTGGAGTAAAGGAAAGTTCATTACCTGATTAATGTAATTTTTTTTGTTTCTTGAATTCTCATTGCATTTTAGGGCAAAGTGAAACATGACTGATACAGATGAATCCCATGCTTCTGGCTCTGATTACCCTGATGCCCAAGAGCTGATCAGCCATCAGCAGGAGCCATCTGAGGCATATTCATGGCAAAGGAATACAGGAACAGAGCCTTCACTGTCAAGGCAGAAGGCAGCTGCTCCTGGGGAGTCTTCAGATCATCCTAACAGCATGTGTAAATCATCAGCAGCTTCAGCTGAGGTTTTACTGATTAGCAGTGATTCAGAAATGTGAGTTTTTGTCTCTAGTTTAGAATTTTTCCTGTGGAGAATCTGTGTAATGTATCATAAAAGTGTACCTTCTAATGAAAATAAATACTTTTTTCTTCTTCAGTGATGTCTCTGCTGCTCGTCCTGAGTGCTCCATTGCACCTTCGAAGCAGAAGAGGAGATCTCAATCTTCAAGGCAGCAAGCTAAACCTGTTACAGGAGTACCTGGCGATGATAGCTCCTCAGATTCTTCTCTGTCTCCCCAAAGTCCAGGGAAATCCTTGGAAGTTTCCAAGCAGCAGAAGTCAAAACTCGATTTGAAGGCCATTTTTGCCTATCACTTCAGGGGAAGGAAGTTCAAAGCAGCAGCACACCGAAAGTTCAGAATTTACGACAGGAAGTACCAGAAGAAGCAAAAGTCTGAGAGCACACAGATACCCACAGGGAGGCCCCCACTCACAGCCTCACCTCAGGAACAAAAGAGGAGGCTTCTTGACAGAGGTTTTCAATTCCCTTTTGTTGAAAAACATTATGGGGAGAAACATATTCCCCTAAAGATGGTTCTGGGCTATGAGGTAAGTCCTCTCTTTTGTGGGATAAATATTTTCTTAGTCTAAAAATTGTGAATTGAAATGGGCTATGTTGTGCTTCTACTAGAATAAAACAAAAAGATTTTACTTCTGTTCAACAGGACACTTGATGTTGTAGGTTTAATATCTTTTGAAGCAAATACAGCAAGAATATATATGGATGTTGATATTATGATACAATTAAGTTCATAACATAAAGGCTTTATCGTGGTGTTACTAAGATCTTACCCGATTGTTTTTTTTTCTACAGCAAGCAGCTGCAAAGGGCTATTTCAAGTATATTGAAGTGCTTAAATATGAAGAACATCTTAAAACAGCTTTAGAAGCCCTTCAGGCCAGTGAGGACTTGGAAAAAGAGTGTGTGGTGTTACGGAAACACAAATACTTGGATGATGAAGGCCCCATTTCCCCTATCCAGGAGACAGAGTAAGTTCATCTTCACTTGCTCTTTTGTGCTTAACTAACATATAAATGTGTGTGTATCAAGTTCAGTTGTTCTCCTGTCCTTTTAACCTATTAAAAGCATTGTTTATTTTGGGAACAAAGCACTCCACCACTTAGGTTTCTGTTTGTAGATGTGAAAGTTCTCACAGGAGATATTTTTAATTTGATCTGAAGACTGATTGGTAGAAATTGAAATAAAGTATTTCCTGAAATGCACTCCTCTAATGTTATCCTAAATGAAAGACTGTGCTCTAAAACAAAGACTAAAGGGTAATTTTTAATACTTTTTTTTACATTATTGAAAACCAAGGTGTCATCTTTGGTCTTCAGGGTCAAGCAATTAACTTAGTGCAATAAAAAGACCAGTAAATCAGCAAGAATACATGCTGTTGTAAATATACTCATAAACTTTGGAAAGCCTAAAGGACAGTGTAAAGGTGCAATGCTGTCCTCCAGCTACTTGTTCACTTAAGGGCTTGTAGCTTACACATTTTAAGGTATTATAAAAGTACACAGTTTGATCTAATATTTTTATTTCAGTAATGATGAGGACAGCTTGAAGTGTGATACTCAGGAACAGCTTGATGCCAGAGTAGTGGTAAGTAAGCACTCCTTAGCTTCAGAAACACGTTAGCCTTTCTGTTCTGAAGTTTAAGACTTAATAGATAATGTCTTCAGTATTTAGTTCTTGAGCTTAGATCCAGAGTTAACTGTGACCTCTGAATCTTGATCTGTAAATACAGGAGTTGGTAGTCCACACTCTTGTCTTCAATGTAATGCTGAAATTTATAGGAATTCTGCAACTCCCTGTAGAGTTCTTAAAATCTGAAAATTTACTACTAAAATCTTAAGTATCTCAAAACTAGACTTGTGACTACTTCTGTCTTACATTTTCTTAGGAGAACAGCTCTTTCATTCTAAGCAGCACAATTCCCAGGAGAAAAAAGTCTAAGCCAGGAAGAAAACGTGCAAAACCACCTGAAGTGGTTGAAATAGTGGATGAAGAAGATGGTGCTGAAGAGAACTCAGTGCCTCTGCAAGGCTCACCTCGGTGAATGGCAGATGGACAAATGAGGTGATGGTTGTTCTTCAGAAACCTCTTCCCTGGGCCTGTCTGGTTTCAAACATTGGTCTGGAGTCAGTGTTGAGCTCTCCTAGGCGCATTTGACTTGCTGTGAGTATATTGGGCTTGTGTCTGGGCCAGTTACCAAAAAAGAATGGCTTGTCCTCATGCTAAGCTTTTAAGTGTCTTCCGTGCTATTCTCTAATAAGAGTGTAATGTGGCTGATGATCTTGGTTAAATTCTGGCCTCTGCAACTTGACTTCTGTTAACCAATGGATCATAGAATTTGCATAATTAAAAATTAGAAGACAAGTTCCAAATATTGTAACAGACCAACAGCACAGGATAGAAAGGCATGTGTATATAGAAAAGCATGCATACATCTGTATGCTCGGGTGAGAAGGGCAGTTAACATGCCTTTCTTTCATAGCTGATTTTGTGGGTGGTCTTAGAGAGTTTTTCTGTCTTAGAGGTGCAGGTTTTAAATACTTTAAAAGTTAAGGGGTTGAAGACAGAATTTAAGTTAAATGCAAGTCAAGTGCCAATAATAAAAATGCAGAAGTGGTTGGTTAACTTAAACAAAAGTCTATTGCAGAATGTGGTTAATGCATTTGAATGATAATAAAATTGAGTTTTGTATGATTGAGGTTGTCTATTCCATGTGGAATAAATTTGCTGAAAACTAATTCTCTGCTCCTTAATCTAATACAATAATCTGAAGTTGTAAGTCATTGTAAAAACTGTCGCAGTTTAGTGAATCTTGGGTTAAAAATTATTTTCCCTCTTGCCCTCCTCTGTTTAGAATGGCTTCTGATGTGAACATGACTAAGCAGAAGCTAAAAGCTCTTTATGAGCAGTACTTACCAGGCATTGCCTCAGCTGCAGATATCTTTTTCAAAGGTGTTTTAGTCAGTAGGAAACATGGCTAGTGTTTAGAAGTGGTCTGAATGTTGCCGAGTCCTACTGCAGCAGTTTTGGTAGCTGAAGTAACAAATGTTTAAAATGTTCACTTGTGAGTCGGCAAGATCTAAAAACGAGTCACCTCCCAGCCTCACTGAGGTACTCTTAACCAAATTGCTGTCAGCAGCTAACTGACAGCTGTTCAGCATGTGAAAGTAATCTGTGCTGAACAAGCATGTTGTCAGAAAAGGGCTTTGTCTGCTGGTTAAATTTCCTTCAAATGCAGCTGACAGTCTAAACAGATTTGCAGTAGGTGCTCAATATTGAGAGCAAGTCAAGCTGAGTTATATATATGCTTGAATTTAGGTCCCAAACCTTTGTAAAGGAAGTTTCACAAATGTAGCTTGATAGCTTTAGGACTGCAAAAATTACTCTAGAGCATTTAAAGATCACAAGTAAAACTTGTCCAGAATTAATGGTTGAATGTAACTCTTTTAGGTGTCTCCCTGAGAAATACTCATTGGTTTGACAGACTCATCCTGGATCTGGGAGTAGGGTTCTTGATTGGTAGGGCACAGTGAGGCGTATGTGGAGTCTTGCTCATTCTGCAGTTCATGTGATGAATTTGGCTGTTCAACTGCTGAGTGACTCAGAAATGAACTAAATTTCAATTCTGATTAGAACTGGATAAATATACATGAAGATCAAGCTTATTACAGCTGTTAAATTGATTGTTGAAATCTAGCTTTGACTCAGGAATCTTCAGTTATTTGACTGTATATGACAGTTCTTAGCACTTTGCTTTTCTTTCCCTTCTAGTTCATGTTGCTTTTGGAAGATACCTCTTGATTTTCTTGCTGCACAAGGTAAGCTTTGGGTTGGCTTGGGTTTCGGTTTTGTTTCCTTTAAGTAGTATTTTTGTATTATTTCACACAAGGTTTTAAAAAAGTAGTCCTCCATAGTTAAAATACAATATATTACAGTGCTCCACAGCTGAGCAGCTTCTGAGTGTAAAGCTTCCAAGGTATCAGTTCAGTGCTACATACATTTAATCAATTGGAACAAAATTAGTCTGTAGCTTCTCTTTAAAAATAAACTTGGGTTCTTGAGTACTTCAAAGTGCAGTTTTTGTTAAAAAGTTTAACCTGATGTCAAATGCTGCAGGGCAACTTTATCTGATTTGGTTTGGACAACAGTGCCTGGAATTTTTTCTGCTGAAGATGTTGAGGAACTACTTTCCCCTCACAGTCTTCATGGTGGCTCACCCACACTTCCTGTACCAGGGTGTATCATACAGCTGCAGTGTCTGGTGGCTTCCCTGTGGTAAAATTCCACCTTAATTCATATCCCTTGCAAGAACAGGAGGGACAGCAGAGAGCAGCTGGTAGTCTTGCATGTACATGGCTGTGAAGGCTTACTGTAGGATGTTTGCCAAGTTTGCATGGCTTGGGACAGTGTAGGAAATAGCATGGAAGAAAGGACCTTGTAAGGATACAGCATAGGAAAACCCCTTGGACATGGGAAACAGTTGAGCTGAGGGTGGGAAAGTATTGAAACCTTAGAACATTCTTGAGTAAGAGGATAGGACAGATATCTCACTTGGCTGTTGCTGTAAGCAGAGAACTGCACTAGGAAGCACACCAGGGTGGCACAGTTGTTCTGAGGAGTGTATGTGATTCTGAACTCCTTCAAGCTACCCAGCTCTAGAACTGGAAAGCGTGGTAACTGTCAGCTTCTTCTACTGCTAACAGTATTTATATGGTCAATTGGGAAGTAGCTTCAAATGCTGTTTCAAAAATAGTAATAAAATGAATGTGTTCAGTCTGTTCCAGCACTTGATCAGGTTTTGTCTTTTGCTGTAGGCAAAAACCTGGAACCTAGTGCTTAGAACAAACCCTTCTTTTGCAACCCACAGCTGATGAATGTATTAGCTGTGTTACTTATGTGAAGGGACAATATTTGCAGGGCCTCAAATGGCATTCATTCAAATACTGATCAATCTAGAGTTTGATGTTCTAAATTTTCAGAAGTATAGTTTGGTTGTATCTTTCTTTGCAGATGAGTGCACTCACTGCAGCAGCAGTTGTAGCTTCTTAGGGATCTCCTGAATTCTTTTGCCTGTTTGCTGATCTTCTGATTCACAAATCCATTACTCCAGTGGACATCTGTGCAACATGGTAGTGAAAGAGGTGAGCTTTTTGTTTCTTCTCAGCTTCAGCATAAGACTATTGGATTTCTTCAGTGTAGTGCTATTCCCATAGCAAGTAATGAGACTGATTTGCACTGTATGGTATCTGCACCCAGCAGTGTCTTCCTGATGGGGTGTTCATAAAGCAGTGCTACAGCATTTCAACAGCTGGCATCGTTGGTTTTCATGCAGATGTGCTGGTTAAACTTGGTATTTCTGTTGAAACAAGTAGCTTTAGTGTTTCTTAGTGGGAAACTTATCAAATACAACATCAAAAAGCTGTTAAAACTGTTAATGGCATAAAAATATAGTTAAACTAATGACTTTGTTCCAAAATATTTTTTTCTTTAAGGTGCATTTCTGTGGTGTGTGGAACAGATTGGGAAGCCTCTACTCAAATGTGTAAGTATTAAAAGAAACAATTGGGTTTTTTCTTAGGTGGAGGTTGTTGTATGAAGATCAAAGCTCAAGTTTTAGCTTCTTGGCTGCCTTTTGACAAGAAAAAGAAAGTATTGTATTTTGAAACACAAATCCAAGTTCCAGATGACCACTAGAGACATGTTTCATTCCAAGTTGCCTGACGAGGCTTAACAATCAGGCTGTTCTAAAGACATTGTGGAGTTATGCCTCGTTCTTCAGCAACTAGACACAACCTGCTGTGTGTCTGAATTGGAAAACGTGGCTAGAAGAGTAACAGGTTCTGCTTTCCTCACTGTACACTTAATTGCAGTGGTGACAATGAGACCTGTAACAAGTTCATTTATTTGAATGATATATTCTGCAAACATACCTAATAAATGCAGCTGCTATGAAATATAAGGATAAACTTGAGTTGATGTGCTTCAATTCTGAATCCTGTGTACTAAATAAAGTAGAATTAGCAGATTAAAGAAGAATACTTGCAGTGCTGCGTTCTTGTAGATGGTTTATTAAAAGCATATATTTTAGGTGTCTTTAGAAAGTCTCCTCCATGCTTTCTTTGTGAGGTAGCTCCCTTCTGTGCCATAGTGCTCCAGTTTCTTCAACTGCAGAGAGACCTCGTTGGTAGTTGTGTGATAAACTGGGCTGTGGTTTGACTGGAGGTAAAATGCTTTGTTGTGTAATCAGCATTCAGCCAGTGTAACTGGACTACGGTCTGTGCCAGGCTTCATATTGACATAAAAGCACCCAAATCTTGATAAACTGCTAAAATACTGAGGAAACTTGAAAAGTATTACTTAGATACAACAATTTACTTTATTTTAGGAAGCGCTCCTGAAGTCCAGTCGGAACTAGCATCTTGGTAAGTTTGTGTGACTGGTTTTTATACCCTTGCCTGTTTCAGGTCAGCCACCTGTCTCTGACTTGGTGAGCTGGTTATACAGCTGCTCCTTTCTTGGAGAAAATGCAGTGCTGTTTCAGAAGACATGAGAGCTTATCTTCCCCAAACTTAAAAATCATGTGAGAAAGTTGTTGTGATGATTGGCAAAATGTTCAACTGCTCTGAAGAGAGTGAGTGAGAAGAGCCTTTCTGAACAAATCTACTTAGCACTGTTGTAGGTTCTGCTGATTTGTATGCACATACATGCTGATTTGTAGCATTACTTGTTTTTTTTTTCTGGTGGCAGGTACTTAGAGAAAGTGAAGGAAGAAATGCAGGAGACCTTTTCACAGAAGTCTGAAGCTGCTTTGAGGGTTAGTATGACATCTGAAGTTCTGCTTATACCTTAATGACTGAGGGGCTCTGGTTGCCAGTAGGCCAGAAGTCTCTCAGACCAAGCTTCACTAAATTGTGAAGGTTTCAGAACTGTTTTCAGCATAACACTACTATATCTTAATGGATGGTTCATTCTGTTAAGGGAAGAATTTATTGTAACTTAAATTTGCCGAAAGAACGTTTATATAAATTCCTCAGTCAAAAACGAGGTGAACAGGTTATCTGCTTAAACTGATAGTCTTGTATCGACCAGTAAGTTACACCTAGTAGGAAATTAATAGGGAGGCTTCTGCAGAGTTCTGTATTTAATTCCCTTTGATGTTTGCTTCTTAGGTAACTTCACTTGTAATGAAAAACTTGCTAATATGAAGGAGCTGCTAGTGTATCATTTATCCTCTTCCTTCCCAGAATGTCTTGAAACAACATGTGACACTTACTAGGATCTGTACCAGATGCCTGTCCAGTCTGCTTGATTTTCGGTTGTTTCTTGTGTCAATTTTTAATACCAGAAATGTTGAGGTCTATCCCGATAGGATCTTTTCTGTAGGTTCTTGTCGTTGGAAACGCCTCACAGAATAAACTTGTGGTTTGGCTTTACCCACTTAACTACCTGTTAGCTCTGTGGGATAAAACTGCAAGACAAATCTCAGAGTAGAATCCGAGGAATGCGGGGATGCCCAGTGTTCTCCTTTAGGTGTACTGGAACATACTTGGAAAACAAAACTAAAAGTGATTTAAGTGGAAAAGCTTCACAGTGTATTCTGCCTCTTCAGGTGCAACTGACATTGAACTGAATTACATGGGCTGAACTTAGTCTTTTGCCCAGGTTTTTGTGTAGGCACCTGACTTGTCACACAACTTTTTTGCTGCTTGCTTTCTGGATTGCTTGAAACAGTCTATTCCCCCTTTACTCATGCAGGAATGATTATTGTTTCTTATTTCAGTGGCTGTAGGTAAGAAGAGACAGCACTGTGATGTCTGTCACAAAGTAACCTCAAAAACTTGCTGCATTTTTGTTAGGTATGGAGAGATGCTCCAGTTTCATTCTGAGCAGCAATATTTGGGTTACTTCTTCAAGTATGGAGTTTAAAGAGTTAATTTCTGAGCAGCTCAGCCAGTTTACTGCTATACTGTTGAAATCCTTGGATTCTGTTCTGTAGAACAAAGAGTTCAAAATAAAAGAAGCAGAGTACTTCAGAAAAAAGTATAAATCTTCTCATAGGAGAGTTCTGAAGCTGCTGTTCATGTTAGTCTGTTCTCCCTCTCAGCTGCATGGCAGTTTTGGGAAGAGTACCTCTTACTCCCTGACGCCCACTGGTGCATGCAGGAAGCTCAAATGTAAAATGAGCTGTTGTGATGGAGGGTCTGTAGCTGCTGCAGTGTTACAGTACCTGCACTCAGCAGCCTTCTCCTGGTGGGATGTTCAAAAAGCAGTGCTACACCAGTGCAGCATTTGGCATCCTTGGTTTTCAATTCTGCTGTGTCTGTTAAATCTGGTATTTTTGCTGAAACAGTCTTTAACCTCTTCAAGGATTTCAGTGTACTTACTATTTTCATGTAAAAAATAAAAATAGACACTTTCATTTGTCTTATTTGATTATCCGTGTGAAAAGTGGCTACTGGCCTCTGGAACTCAGCAAGTGCATTCAATTCTTTCTAACAGGTGCTTGAGGATACAGAATGATCTTCTCAGAGTTGAAAAAAATGGAAGCAACCTGTTTAACAGGTAAGCACTCAGTCACTAGTTCCATACTATTTCACAGTTGGTGTATTAGCTTTGTATGACAGTAAACATGGGAACTACGAAACTCTTGTAGAACTAAGTGTAGAAATGGTTGTACAGTACCAGAGATTACTGGGTATTGATCACTGCAGATCTTGGCAGTGTCTGAGCAGATCATCTGTGAGTCCCTCTTGTGTGTATGTACATACTTTAAACGGCTGTCACGGCTGTGCAGCCATTTGTAGTACTGGTGTCTTAATTAGACTGCTGTTGGTTGTGAGGAATTCCTCAGTACTTGGCACTTGTGCCATACTTCAGGCTTGTTCCCAATTTGGATTATGTATTGGCAGGATTGTTCCTTTACTGGGAAAGATGGGCAGCTGGGTTATTAAATGAAGTCCCAGAAGAGCAGTGAGAGGAGTATCTGGTCATTACCAAGGCTGCTGGGATGTTACTGTTTCTGGTGAGCTGTGGACATGACCGTAAAGCAAATCCATCAGACTCCTGTGTTGCCACATGATGTGGCACCAAGTCTGCTGGGAATAAAGCTTTAACATAGGTCAAGGACACAATATTCCCTTTGCTGTTAAGACCAAGTTCCTGCTGAGGTGTAAGGATGTATCCCTGGGCACTATCAACACTTCAGCTACAGGGGAACAAAAGTTCCAGTTGGGGTATTTGTAGATGGGATTCCAGAGCTCCTGCTGAGAGGGTGGTTCTTAGGAACAGAAGCAAAAAAACGGGAGATAAAGGCTGTTACATGTAATTTACACCCAAGGTGCACTTCTCCTCAGTACTAACCAAACCCAACTCCTTAATTCCTAGGGTCTGCCACCAAGTTGCTGTGTGCCAGAGGGATAAGAAATGCCACATGGGAGTTACCTGAATAGTGAGTGTGAAGGTAAGGGCACTCGCCAAAAAAGCTGATACTGCAAAGAAGTTGAAGGTCACTACAAAGAGGGTTTGCATGGCTGAAAAACCAGCAGCTCTTAACGCGGTGACCGCATATTGAAATCCTCTGCAGGATGCCGTGGACACTCCATGTGTGCTATGGTCTATTTGTGAGGAGATAACACCTCGTGTAGTCAGGTCTCCTGGACTGAAAAAGGGCCTTGTCTCGCTGCTTTGGAGCTTCTTGATGCTGATGGAGAGAGGCTGCTCAGTTCCATTGGGAAGGAAGAATTTGCACCATGGACATTAGGGAACAGGGTTGCTACAGTTGTGGTTTGAGCAGTCCTGCAGCCCAGTTGCTGCTTGTGTGTCCAGAGAAAGGCAGTGGAGCTGGGGAAGGGTCTGGAGCACAAGTTTGATCAGGAGCAGCTGAGGGTGTTGAGCCTGGAGAAAAGGAGGCTCAGGGGGAACCTGCTTTGTACAACCACCTGAAAGGAGCTTGTAGTGAGGTGGGGGGGGTTGGTCTGCCATTAACAAGCTGTAGGATGAGAGGAGATGAACACAAGTTGTCCCAGGAGAGACTTAGATTGGATATTAGAAAAGTCGCTTTTACTTGGCTCAAAAGTGCTAATAGACATTTTTCCTCTCCTAGATCCTGGTGATGTTGCTGCAGGCCTGCTGCAAAGAACTGTACAGCTGTTCCAAATACAGAATGAACCTTCTCTAGAGTGTTTATTGCAGTTTGTTGGAATTAAACATTCATTTCAACTTGTTGCTTTGTACACTGCAGTAGTGCGTGTTGTGACTTGCCTCTTGCCCTCTGGGGAGCTGTGGTGAAGGTGCCTGTTTGGTGTTAGACAAGGCCCAGCTGTACTGAGAGTAAAGAGGTGACTGGAAGTGGCTTTATCAGGTCTTTTTCCTCACTTTCCTGTCACTGAACTGAACTGTACCAAAGCCCTGGACAGGTGTTTACTCTGTACAGAATATCACAGCATTTAAATAAAACTTGGGACTCGGGGCTGCAGCCTGGCGTTATTTCCTGTTGTTGCATTGAAAAGCCAACAAAGGATCGAGGAAATAATGGTAGCTCATCAATCACCTGTGAGTTGCTGGTAGAAGAATGCAGGCTTGGGCTCTTCCCCTGATATTCTGAGAGGAATATGAATATTGGTAGGAGGCTCAGCAGCCCTCGCAGAATTGCCATGGTGAAGTTGAGACTCTCCATGCTCTGCGGATAATCCCAGAATTACAAACGGCCTCGGCTTGACTCCATGGAGTTTACCAAACTGGTTCTGGCTTATGGTTCGCTGCTGCAGTACAACTGCACCAGACTGAAAAATGAGTGAAAAGAAGTGCAGTTAGCTCATCAAAAATCTGCTAAGAATTCCCTTGGAGCAGATTTAGAGGAGGCTGCAAAAATGAGCACAGGGCTGGAGCACCTCCTGTGAAAAGGCTCTGAGTTGGGGTTCAGCCTGGAGCAGAGAATGCTCCAGGGATATCTTGACAGAGCCTTAAGCATTGCAGGGGGATTGGTCCAGAGGACCTTTAAAGGTCTCTTCCCCACCCACAACTACTCTGTGACTCGCTGTGGTACATTTTAACCAAAATGAGCATTAATGAAAAGCCCTTGGTACTGCACCTGTTAGTAACTAAGCTTACAGCAAAAGCTGAGCTTTAAATTTGTCCTGATGATGTGCTTAGCTCAGAAAAGAGGAATAGAAACCCTCTCTTTAGAAGAAGGAACAGTGTAAGATTCTTAATTCTCCCATTCAAGTGCTTTAAGATGTACCTTGTGACTGCAGGAAACCATACTTCCAATATTGAAGCACATAGTGCGAAGAACAGATTAAAAAACTCCAGCTTTACAGAAGAAATGTCCTGTCACCCAAGGATTCAAATAACCTTAAAACTTTATTTGAAAACAGTTTTTACATGTATATTACAAAACTTAGTATCTCTTTAAAATATTAACATATAATAATAAGGCCTTTCAGGCCAGTAACTCAGAATCTGAGACAAACAATGAAGAAAGCAGCACAGCCCATCTGCTGCTGTGGTGAGCTCTGAACAGGGGATGACACGGGTTTGGGGTACTCACTGTTTTCCTACAGCTTGAAGCTGAGGATTCCTAAATGGGTTCACAATTCACCACTGAGGCTGCACCACTCAGTGGCCTGGACTGTGCCAGTACCACCGTGTGTCCTTGTTGCTCAAAGTCTTTGCCTGTTACGGAGCTTTCCAAGTCTTCTTGGCACGCAGTTTTTCCAGCATTTTCTGCAAATGCAACAAACCATGAGACCACAGTACTGAAGCTGAAGTGACTCCCCTAAAGCCAGCATGCCTGGGTACTGTGCCTGTAACCAGAACATCAGGAATGGGCAGTGCTGGTCTGGACAGCAGTGAGAGCAGTGCCTGCCCTGTTCCAAAGAGGCCACAGCTTACAGGGGGAAGGCGTGCTTTTTTCATTTCTGTTAACAATGGGATCTGTAAAGCAATTAACGAGAGCAGCAACTCATTCCACCACAAAGCAGGTGAACTGGATTCAATTGTAAAGGCAGGAATTGGGCCTGCATCCCCTCCAGCAGTCACAGCCTGTAACCATTATCCAGCATTTCCTTCCTCCCAGTTGTCTGAGGCCCAGCAGGGGGAATTGACAAGTCCAGGCCTCTTGTTCAACCCTGTTCCACAGCAACTGCCATCAACACCCAAAGATTCTTGCACCTTTTAAGTCTGGGCATACCCAGAATCCCACCCTACCCAGAGTAGCCAAAGCAGCCCAAAAACACCAAATCCAGAATGTTGCCTTAAAATGGAAATTTGGTCAAGTCTGGACTAATAATGAGACTGCCATTCTTTTGCCACAGCCTTTCCAGCCGGATCCTTTTTGCTCAAGTTCAGGTCATAGAAAAATTCAGCCCGAGGCAAACGTGCTTTTTAGAGTAAACCTGAGCTCTGTTGCTGACAAGGAAATTCTTACATGGGAGGAACCAATGGCATCACTTAACATCCAGACTGGTAAGAGGGTCTCCATTTCAGCTCCATTCACACCACATTCCATTACTCTGAATGGAAGCTCAGTGAAATACGGAGACCAAAGGGCAAGAGGACACTGCAGCAGACTATTACCTTTTGAAACTCTTTAGCCTTTTCTCTGTTCTTAGCATAAGTTTCTTGCCTTGTTTTTTCTTCATTTCTGATTTTTACTTCTGCAAGCTGATTATAAAGTCTGTGAAAACAGAAAAAAAAACATCAGTGGGCAAGAAGGAAATGGCAAAGATGGAGTAGGTTAACAAGCTCTGGCTCAGTTGCTGGCAATTGGGAAAATGTGACTGCGCTCTCCAGTAACCCAGAATCACTTCAAAATTTTTTTCAACTGCATCAAACAAACCCCATCCTCATTCAGAGCTGCACTTGTTGCCTGTTACTGCTCCTAAGTGCCCAAGTGCAACTGTGAACTTGGCATCAAATTTCATCCCATGTCAGGCACCAAGTGGCATAGCTGCCTCAGGAGGTGACACCAGCAGAGTGACCTTCCTCCGTGCCACCTCTGCACAGACATTTCCCAGCAGGTACCTGGCTCCTCTCCACCTGTTCAATGTTAAGCAGCATTGGTCCAGCTGGAAGAGCACAGACTGAGCAGCATCTTTCACAAAACACAGATTAACTACTCTTTTTGGTTTTTTAACAAAACTTCTCCCACTTGTGTTCATGCAATACCTGGATGTACGATGGTACATTTCAATTTCTCTGGACTTCCTATCCTCTGGAGAAGATACTCTCACTTCTCCTGCTTTTTTCAACTGATTGGCAAGTGCACCTTTTTTTCCTAGGGGAAAAAAAAGCCAAACATATCTTAAATTTAAATCTCTAGTTCAGCTAACTCAAAAGCACGAGAGATTTCCAAAGATTTTTAAATGACAAGACAAAACCCAAAACAAGCTAGCAGAATGGAAGCGATAGAGATGACATCCTGAGCTAAAATAAATCCTCTCACACTTGAGGCTGCTGCCTGAGTTTAGGCCATCCATGGCTCTCCACAGCTGACCTCCAAGGCCCCAGGGCCAGGCACTAGAGCAACACCAGTGTGCTAAATGTGGCTGTTCTGTTTAGCAGTTTAGCTGTTGTTTGCAGAGGCACCTCACGATGATCAAGGTGGGCTGATTGTGACATAGAAGAGCCCCCATAAGGGCCTTTACAACACTGAAGAGGCAGCCAGACAGGGGGAGAAAACAAAGCTCCCTGATTCCCTGAGAAAACAAAGAACATCCCAGTCTGCAACAGCAAACATGTAGCAAATATAAAATCTATTCTTTGATATAAAGCAGCAATTGAATGGATACCTAATGCTGTGTCTTGATAAACCTACCAGAGAGAAGACCAGACTCCTTCTGTCTGCTTCCTAGATTCTCAGACTTTCTTCCTTGAAGCTTTCTTGCTCCCAGCTTTTCATTTTCTCTCTCCTTATTTTTTATTGCTTCTACTCTTTTCAGAGATTTCTGTATGAAATTCTGCTTTCTTTTTGTAAAAGATTTTTGTAAACTTCCAGGTGTAGCTGGAAATTCCAGCAGCATCACTGTGAAAGAAAAGGAAAAGTCTCCACATTTCTCACTGTTAACAATGAGGAATAAGTCATGCATTTCAAGGTACTTCTGAAATGCTGAGCTTGAGCACTTTTGTAAAAGGCATGAGGAGAATGGCATTGAATGATGAGGCATCTTGCAGAGCCTGCAGCAGTTCAGACCTACGGAATCCAGTAATGGTTAGCAGGTCTGCCCAGACAAATGCTCTGAGAAAAGAAATACTGCACAAAAAGCATCTGGATCCATCAAAACATACTGAAGACCTGACAAGTCCCTAACACAATTAAGTTCTGCGAATTCCAGACCTTCACATTACTCCAGTTCATCTGGGACGAAAAAAAAAAAGAGTACTTTACTGCTGTTCCAGACCAGCATCACAATAGGAAAAAAAAAAAAAAGGAAGGATAATTCATAATTCTTTGGCTATAGGACTTAGGGGACTAACAGAAAATGAGAAATAAATGAAGGTACATAAACTCTGACAACAAATCAGAAAATGACACAGATTTTTTCAAAATAAGTCATTACAGCACCAAACAAATTTCATCAGAGAGAACCTGGCCCAGGAAGAGACAAGTCAATGTGACCCACACTAAACTTTGGTCAAAGGTACTACAGACCAAGCCTGAACAGCAGGATGCACTTGCCTAAGTAAAAGCAGCTCTTAAGTTTTCCAAATGAGAGGTGTATTTTGTTGATGATTTTAATACTACAAAAATACTTTCAACTTCAGTGTATTGAAGTACCACATAATTACCTGCAGTCTGATGTGATGGACAGTGACTCTCGTTGGGACTCTGGGCTTTTGGAGAACTGTCAGGCCTTATGAATGCTGAATAATCTGCATCTGGAGCTAGTGGTAAAAATTCTCTCTCCTGTTTCAAAAGGATCAGTGATTGGATTGGAAATGTTTAAAATATACCACAAATTTGAGTGAAGCAGTACTACTGTACCCCTAGCATAGACCCAATGCAAATAGAAGACATGCTTCTGTCTTTATGCCTGATGCAAAGAAAAATCAGAAATGGATCTTGGCAACAGGTATGAAAAAGCTGTTTTCTAAAAACATTTTAAGACTTAAAAAAAACACCAAAAGCCCCCCAAACACAAAAACATCCATTAAAGACTTTTTGCCCACCAGATTACAGTTGCCTGTTTTTAATACATTTTATAATGTTTTGGTCTGCAAATCCAATTTCTTTTCCTTTTCTCCTGCTCTCTCCAGTTCTCCCCATCACTCTCTTCTCCCCTTTTCCCAGAAGCAGGTGACACCTACTGCAGCAGTAGAGCCTCCAGCTGCCAACCTCCACCTCACCCATATACCAACTACTTGATAAAAACCCACCTTTAGGAATTCTCTAGATACCTCCTGCAATTAGTGCATGATTTAATCTAATCTGTTCATCTGTCAGACACAGATCACTTGGTTCTACATCAGTGCTTCAGCACCCAAACTATTGTCTCAATACAGCCCAGCCCCTCTGCAATGTACAGCCTTTGCTGTACATAAGCAAGAGCACAAAGACCACCAAGGGTTAATTAAGTGTGGCAGTTATGAAGAGCCGATTCATATTCGCCATAAGCCTCTAACTGCTCTGTCAGCCTGGTATGGCTCCATCCTCACAAGGTGAGGGGTGTCTCCTTTTTGTTCCTGTTCAGTTTCTAGTTTTCATTTTATCCCACACTCATTCAGTTTTCAACTAATGAGATACAATTCAGCCTTGCAAATGCTGGCAAGATGGTTTTGTTTTTTGCAGCAAGTCTTCTCAAACTCTATCTAGATCAATATGATAAGGGAGTGATTCTAAGGAATACGCCAAATTTAGGATCTATTTGATCTCTCTGGAAAACACAACAAACCAAGATGATCCAAAGCAATTGCAAAGCTTGGAGAACCCAACAATCTCATTTTGCAACAGTGGATGAACTGCTACAGTGCAGTCTCTTCTTACTGTGATCAATACTAAGTTCAACACAGAATCACATTAGATAATGCTCACCTCAGTAAAAACATTACATTCAGACTGATCCACAAACGCTGAGTTACCCATTGCATCCTCCTTAATTTTCTCTTGGTTAGGATGTTCAATGTCTGATTCTACAATACTGATGTCATTGGAGCTTATCAGAGTGAGCTCAGGTTCTTCCATAATACCATGCCCTGACTCAGTCTCCTAGAAAACAAATTTATCAGGACATCAGTAAGGAAAGGAAGTAAAGCCCCAGTATTTTCAGCAATAGCAACAACTGTTGTCAGAAAAAGGAAGCTCATTTAACATAGAGAAGAATGAAAACCTGCCCCAAGCAGTAAATGAAATACAGAAAGAACATTTGTATATCAGAAAACTGAAACAAATAACCCAAAGCAACCAAACACCTACAAAAACTACCCCTCTCCACAAGTTTAAATTACTTAGTTCTAGGGCAAACTTTTTTTTTAAAGCTACATCAACTCAATTTCTTTAAGTTTGTTTATGCTTTGGTTAATTTATTTACCTCCTTCAGGCTTCTAAATGGAGCCAGGGGCTGTTCAGTGAGGCACCCAGCAGCACGAGCTCTATCACTTGGTGCTAAGAGGAGGAGGTGCAGTAGGGACACTACAGCTCCTTCAACCATCATGGGAACTCATCTCATTTAAAGGACTGCTAATTATCTCAGTGCTATGATCTGGAAGAAGGAGTAGGGCAATACTCCAGGAAACAGGAACTAGAATTGTAAATCAACATTTACCAAGCTTTCAGATATTAAAGGTCTAAAACAACTTTGTGCAACATTAAAACCCCTGCTTTTGGAAATCTGTTCAACTCACCCAGACTGGAATATGACATGAGCTTCTGGGCACAGGATGAGAATGTTTTTCATGTCTTGGGAATAAAGAACCGTTCTGTTGTACAACAGTGTGCAAATGGATGTCTGAGTCTTTCAAGTTGGTTCCTCTGATAACCCTCAGAGATTCCTGTCCTTCTGGAGAGCTTTGATCTGGCTCCTTTATATCCATATTGCACTGAGAATGCAGCTCCACATCTTTATTTACTTCATCTACATGAACTGATTTTTCAGGAAGCTTCACATGCTTCTTCTTATCAAATGCCTCCAAAGGTAATTTTTCAGAAGATGTATTCTCTTTTACTAACAGCTGAGGGAAAGTTTCATGCATTTTAACTGGTGTGGGTTCTAGTTCATAAAAAGATTTTTGCTCTTCCAGGTGAATACGACTTTTCTTCCGCAGATCCTCCTCTGAACACTGAAGATTAATACATCCCATACTTCTTGACAGCTCTTCATATCCACTTACAGGTGAAATACAGTTCTCATTGCCTCTGTTTTTAATTCCAGGGGTTTGTTCAGAAGGTCTCTGTGACACAGTGTTAATATCCCCTGGCTGATCAGCATTCTGACAGTCATCACTCAGAGTAGATTCTAATTGCAGTGGGTGAAAAGATTCTTCAGATCCTGTTTCAAAAATTGTCAGAAGTCAAACTTCTTGCTAACAAAACAGAATTTCCACTTTATGTCTCTCCATAAGATTTTTCAGTAATGTATAACAAGAAGTCTAGTAAGTAAGAAGAAACATTTTCTTTAAAAAACTGTTTAAGTTTTCTCAAACATAATACCATTAAAATTACAGAAAATTATTCCATCACTGTATACAAAACTTCAAGAAATAACACTTTTTGCTGCTTCTTAGAATATGTTCAGGGATGGACTTTGTGATGATTCTTGACATAACTACACTGGAAATCAGAACATTTTACAGGTTATACTCAGTAAATGGAAGTCCTTTGAGTCTCTTTTAGGCCTGCACCAAAGTCTCTAAACCAGAAAAAAAAATGATCCAAAACATTTTCTGCCCATTACTTGGGCAGAAAATCTTCAAAGTAGAAAGCAACATTCAAACTGGAACAGAGACTACTGTTCCTTACAAGGTACAGTATTGCACTCTAAATTATCTTTCTTTATCTGAGCACAGAAGTCAAGATACCATTTTTCCCCAGAAGAGGCTGGGCAAAGAAAAAGACTGGGTATCAACATTAATTATTGGGGAGGCATTTCAGCAGAACAGCCTCTGTCAAACAGACAACAGTGTTGTTTAAATTGCTTTTTTTGTCCTAAGTTTGATAAAATTGGTTACAAAGACTCCAGCATTGTGCTACCACCAGGCTTTTTATACACATGGAAAGTACCACAGGAACCTTTAGCGGTTCCCTTTAGACATTTTTTAGCATTCTTTGATACACAGAAAATATCTAGTTTTACATGTATAAAGAATATTGTCTGATAAATAGCTGCTAATGGGGAGGGAAGAATTACACTGCAACATCAGCCATCAACAGAAAATTCTCTGGATGATGCGCTTGCATATCAGCCTTCCTTGAACAATCCAAAACAGTTTTGACTTGCTCAGCCTGTTGCTTATGTTATTTCTCCCCTCATTTTAAAGCCCAACAATGATTAGTTTGGGATTATAAAAACACTTGTGAGACGGGAAGATTTTGCAGTTACATCACAGAGATTGTGTCTATAAGCAATTTTGAAATAAGAGTGGTTTGAAGTTAGAATGGAGCTTCCTAAATCCTATTTGCTGTGACAGCAATCACAACGTCTTGAAGTCTCAACCTCTTCTAGAATTTTTTATTACTTTGCAAGTCACAAATATAACTGACCAATAACATTCACATTATAACTACATCTATTACTTAAATTATTGTGCCACACTTCCTGTTCCTGTTCAGCTTTTTGCTGGAGCATCTTGAAACACTGAAACACCTGATTCTTACTATTATTAGAAATATTTAGATTGCCAGTAGCTGCATTTGGAATTTTTAGAATTTAGAATGACATGAAATATCAAGTTAATTTAAATTTAACTGCAAAACATTAAAAAATACTTTTCCTGCTATAAGCTGCAGTTAACTTAATCATAAACTTCTAATCCACTAAATTAATTATAACACTGTAGCTCTAAAGTTGCTGTCTTATCCTCCACTTGATTTTGCAGAGAGATAAGGCAGTTCTGTAATCAAACCAAGTATCACAGTGTAAAGTATATTGCTGTAATTTAACAGTGGGAAAGGAAAATGGAATTGTTTCTTGAAGAACACAAGGTATGTAAAAGACAAATGAGTTCAGACTCTTAACACATGAACAGAATTTAAATCAATTTTTGGAATCTCCTTACCTTACTTAAACTTACAAAGTAATGGATATACATTAAAAAAATATTTGAAAAAGGACAGTTTCAGCCAGAGTTGCTATTTCTTTGCCAACCAAATCACCGCAAAAAGAATAAGTAACATAATAAACATTACAGTGACTTGGATACACAGGCCTGCTTTTGTATCACAGTCACAACTGCTGAAGAAATGAACTTTAGAAAATTTAGGAGTTCTACCACTAACGGTGGTGGAAGAGACTGTGAGAGAGTGCAGCAGAGATGAGACATTTCAAAGCAGGGCTGAGAGAAGCGAGATCTATCCCCATCTCAACACTGCAAACCCACACTAAGGGCTGGTGTTTATACACTGGCACAAAGCAGATTTTGAAAGCACTGATCTGACTACACTGAACATACCTGGAGTAACATTTTCTCTAGCAGACCCTTCTTGTGATGTAATGTTTTGCTCATTTGTTTCAAGACTAAAAGGCAGATTGCTTCTTTGTCCATTCAGACTGGAGTTCTCCTGTTCTAGAAATGCAGACATGTCTGGACTTTCTGTTGGAAATTCTGAAGTCTAGTGGCATAAAAAGACAATTTTGATTTAAGATTCATTTTCTCAGAAATATGAAGGATAAAAAGAAAAAGGTAGATTTTGATTTGTGGGTCACATTTCTGCTGCAATTAGCAATCTACATATATAAAAAATACTGCTGTGTTTTTTCTAAATAGTATAGGGATTATCCATTTAATAGTAAAAAAAATCTTCAGCCAAAGCATTTCCTCCACCACAGTTTTTTCTGCAGTACCTTGCTAAATTCTCCACTGTGTTGGGAAATTCTGTATGGAGAACAGGAGGATGATGATGATGTATCTAAGTCAACACTTGGTTCCAAAGGCTGAAAGTGCTGGTGACGGAAGTTTGGTAAAGATCTCTCCATTTCAGCAAAATACAGTTCAGTTGCTAGAGCTATAAGAAAAGAGGTTATTTTTAAAACAAACAAACAAACAGCACTCACACCCCCAAAAACAACCCCCCATAAGAATAATAAAAAAAAAAACCTGAACTAAAAACTCCACAACGCCCCAAACAATGGACATATCACAGAAGTTGTTTCTATATACGCTAAATAAAGCCTACCGAATTCTGCAGGTATACAAATGCCAGCTTGTATAAACAAAATCTTTACAGCATCCAATTCTTTGACACAATGCAGGTATAAAAAGCAGTAAGAAAGTGCTACCCTGATTCAATTTTATTATTCTATAAATGAAAAAGTGAAGTCCATAAGTTCTCTGTTCAGCTCTTGTGAGACTGCATCAGAAATAGCGTGGGTTTCTCAGTACAAAACTCACAATGGAACAAGACCAATGAAGAGCCACAAGGATGATTAGAGGATGGATGTAGCACATGATGTTCAAAGAGCAGCTGAATAACTGAGTCTGTTCAGTTTTAGAAGTGGGGGTATGAAGGAAGTGGTACAAAAAACGTCTGCTGTCTACTACCTGCTAAGAGACAGTACAGAGAATCCTAGAATGGTCTGGGTTAGAAGGGACCTTAAAGATCATCTAGTTCATGCTCCTTACAATGGGACACCTTCCACTTGCCCAGTTACTCAAAGCCCCTTCCAACCTGGCCTTGAACACTTCCAGGGATGGGGCATCCACAACTTCTCTGGGCAATCTGTGCCAGTGCCTCACCACCCTCACTATGATTGATTTCTTCCTAGTATTTAATCTGAATCTGTCCTCTGTCAGTTTAAAGAAAATATTGTCTCTTCGAACATGCAAGAAAAGGAGGAAAAGAAACCAAGAAAAGAAGAAAGTTATTAAAATGTTGCATGGGAGTGTAGAATCTTTGTCCTTGGAGATACTCAGAACTTGCCTGGACAAGCCCTTTAGCAACCCGGTCTAAGGTGGCTCTGCTGCGAGCAGGAAGGAGAATCTGGGCCAAATAACTAGAAAGTCCTTCTAGGTCTAGATTAATCTATAATTATATGATTTGAGAGTTTCAAACATTCCAGGAAGAAGTAATTTGAATTAAATCTTCATGATAGCTAATAATGATGTTCTTAATTTTAATGAATTGGTACATTTTTCTAGCGAGCATGAAACTCCCACCAGCCAGTCAATCAGAGTTTCACCAACTATGTGACCCCCTGTGAACAATGAGGTATTATATAGTATTCCTCCACCTTTCTGAAGTGACAGCTGTGCATAAACAAGTGACAAAAATGGCACAGGTAGCAAGCAGCCCAGCCACAAGTGGCAGGAAGCTGCAAGGAATTGATAGAGACTTGGTCAGTCAATTTTTTTTTTCTGCACTAGATAATGCTTTGTGAACATATATCTAACACCAAGCTCCAAGAACATCAAAGTATTGAATTCTTGCATGTAGAATCCTTATTAACTTTAAAATGAGTTGAATATAAATAATATAGACCAAGGCTTGACACTGAGCAAGCTCCTCATTCTGTATGATCAGAGAGCAGCACAATAAAGCTATAAAATAATGAATACCTTGGAAACGTGTATTGTCCTCTGAGTAAGAGTTCAAGTTCCCAGTAGGTCTCCCCAAGATCTTCTGTATCTGGTTTTCTTTATCAAAGTACATCTCTCCTTCACACAACTGACTTTCAGATGCTCCAGACAAATTCTCTTGCCTCTGCTGCAAGGTAAAAGGAAGCGAGGAGTTCCAAGGGTGGCTTCCTGTTTCTCTCAGAATTCCACCTTCTCTACTATCAGAAGACAATCCTGAAATAATAAGTTAGATGTTCACAGTTTTGCATACAAACCACTTACATTAAATCATTTGAAAAGACAGTTCTTAGTATCCTGAAATATTCACAAAGAGTTCTGGGGTTTTGTTTCTTTAATTGTCTCCTGTCAACGCTCCTACAAACCTCACCACACATTTTCACAAATGCAAGTTGCTAATATCTAATTAGGGAGCAGTCAGTACATAGCACTTTTACAGAATGTAGACTTAGGAAATACTGAAATTATAAAATCAGAAAAGAATTAATACTGCTATTTTATGCTAACTAGCCCATCTTTACCTCCTACTGCATATAAATGTGTCAATCCTTTCATGTGATCTTGAATATATGACACCCCACAGTGGTTTTATTCGTGCTCAAACAGAAATTGCTGTATAGCAACACTAGAAATCTGAGGGATCAAGACAACCAAAATCATGCTCCTAAACAGTACACCAACCCTTCTTTATCCATATGCTTACAGAAGAATTGCACAAAGCTACCAGAAAAGGTCATTACTAAGCACTGAGTGTATGGTGAAGATACAGCTAGACTTGAAAAATTTATTTAGTCACATAACAAAACTTTTCATATTTTTCTTTCACATCTAAAAAAGAACAGCGATTAAAAACAACAAGAAAATGATCTTAGAAATGGCTTTAGCTTTCTTACATCAATAAAACACAGATGTGTCACTTGAGTTATGAAGTTTACTATTCTAACATCTGTTTGAAACATTAGGGTTAAAATAAGTCATTGAAATCTCAGGCTGTAAAAACTGCAATCTTCAAAAACTGATTTATAAACATGGAATAACACATATACATATATATGTGTTTTTACAGAAACATATACATATGTTTCTTAAGAAATCACATGCATGTCAGAATAACACAATATTAAGCATCAAAGTAAGTAAATCCAAGGGTCACTATCTAATCAATTTCAAACTCACTTCCATGTTCACAAGTAATAATGTCAGGAGCACTTATGTATTTATTATAAAGGAATTGTTTCTGATTTTACAAAAATGAACAATATCCAGAGGCAGATTACAGACAAAAAAACAGTAAGAACATGTATTTCTCAGAAAACTATTAAAATTCAATAGGGCATTCAAATGACATTTTCACAAATAAGCCATTAGGAATCACTGTCGTGACAAGCAGATACTGGAACAAGTCTCTTAACAGCAAGACAATCATAGATCTGCAATAATCCATGATACATATTGATTAGGAAACTTTTATCAGTGTATCATTTGAAGAGAATTTTTAGAACAAAATTGCTACTTGAAAGATGCTTATGTTACAGTTGCATAGTAAAACTCAAAATATTCTTTGCCAAAGCAGATGTATAATAATATTAAATTATTATAAAAGTAAAAAATCATGAGCACCTAAGAAAGCATTCTGGTTATACTCAACTCTGTAAGATGTATTAATCAACCTTCAGTGAAGTTTGACAGAAGCTTATTTCAGAAGAACTTACGTTTGGTGAGTTAGACCCATTCTGCCATAAAATTACACCACGATTTTCCTTTTACAAGAACAACAAAACCTCAACACTCACCAGTGTCAACAGGGCTTGCATTCAACATTTCACTGGTTGAAAAGCTGCCAGTGGAAACTGTTGAAGTTACATCACAGGGTATTGGTCGCATGAAAGCCTCTGAACCTGGTACTTCCTAGGATAAAGCAACACACCTATTACCATGTATGCACGTGTTTAGAAGCAAAGCTTTAAACCCACACGTTTTACTTTGAGCTCAGTTCAAGTGTAGGAGCCTTCATGTTTCACACAATCAGGCAAATATAGATTCATCCTTGCTCAGTACAACACATTCACACCCCATGTCCCAGGCACATCACTCCCCAACAGCCCCCTCCCTCTCCCTCTCACACACATACACACACTCACTCTCATATAAAGCTTCTCAGAATTGCATACAAATCATGACACCTAGAAGATTGCTTTATCTTCTGGTGGTCAGATTTGGCTAATTCTCATCACTGACCCACTTCAGTAGAATTGTGGATCTCAGAGGGACACATATGCAAAACATTAAAAACTCATGAAATTTACAAGTACTTCCAATATTGAGCTTTCTGCATACAGGAGACTTAAAATCTAATTCTATGAAATTAAACTAAAATACACAAAATCTTCTAAAGCATTATCTTCTTTAAGGTAAGCGCTACAAAGTCACAAAGCAGATAATGAGGGTTCTTGTACTTCAAAATTCTGAAGAATTAGATGGTTCTTCCCAAACTCTGACTTTAAATGTGCCCTAAGAAAATAAAAAATCTAGGAAACTCTTCTGCTACATTTTTCACTAGGTACTACTGTATATATATATATATATATATATGTATGTATGTATGTATTTAACATACACATGTAAAACATTTACATCCTAAGGTACTTTTATATATCCATGTAATACACAGCATGTCTTGAATACTGTTTTTATCTGCTACCAAAATGATGGAATCTTTGAGTGAGAGAAAGGAGGGAGATTGGTGCTGGTTTTGGCAAGGCTTTTAACACTCTGACAACATTCTACGATCCCAGTTTGGATGTTGCAAACTGGATGGATGGACAGTAAGAAGGTAAAAACCTGGCTGGATAATCAGGCTCCGAAGTCAGTGACTGAAGGGTTACACTCTGTGGAGGTGGGGAACAAGTACATAGGGCTCTGTCCTTGGCAATGACCCAGAGGAGGTGACACCAGGCTTTTATCACATTTGCAGCTAAATTAAGGCGGGAAGAGCATCCCATGCACTGAACAGCAGGGCTGGTATCCAGAAGGACCTCTGAGGCTGCCTCTACAGGAATGGTATGAAACTCAGCAAGAGCAAAGTCCAGCACCTGGGAAGGAGGAAACCAGAGCACCAGTCCCAGCTGGGCCTGCCTGGGGAGCAGCATAGCAAAAAAGGAGTCTCAGCAAGCTGAGTGGAAGCCCATGGCATCCCTTGCTGAACAAGCAGGAACAGAGCCAGCAGATGCATCACAGTGGTTACCTCTTTACTTGGTGCTTGTTTTACTGCTGCATCTAGAACAGTACACCTGCTCTAAGCCACCCAAAATGAGAAAGAAAGATCACATCACAAAACAGTGAGTTTCATGAGTATTTTGATATGACTAACCGTGTTATCAAGCCTGAATGATAGTCCAGAACTTGCTCTAAGTCTCTCTCCACCTTCAGCAGCGACAACTGGTGAATCTTGAGACACTTGAGAATCCTGGGACTGGGCTGAACACAAAAGTAACAGAAGCAGTAAGGAACAAAAAGCCATTTTCCAGTTCATAGTGAGCGATGCACAGCAGAGGGCAGTAACACTCCACTGCTGCTGGCCTCGCTCTTCGGGCACTGATTCTGCCCATCCTTAATTAACCACTTTCCTCCCAATCTACACAACAGTTTTTGTTCCACCATACCACCAATTTCATCAGCAACCTGTGGTCCTTGCCATGCCTTCCTAAAATTTCTAACTACCCTGACTGCTCTCCACAGAGCAGGCCATGAAGAGCCCGAAATTCATGTTTTGGCTTAGCAAAATGAAATGTGGCTTTGCCAGTGTTACTACAATCATTTCACTGGAATGGGGGGGATCCTTTACAATCTACCATTACAATGGTTACAAAGAACAGACAGACAAAAAATTACAAAGCAGACATTCCAAAAGAATCAGAGAAACCAGAAACACTGAATTGCTTAACTACCACATGACTACTGCCACGGAACTGAGTCACTTCTGCCATAATGCCCTTACACATAAAAGTAAGTAAGATCAGTGTTTGTGCAAAAGAACTACCACAGCAGCACCCAGAAAATGCAATTTCTGCATTCAGTGCTGATAAGCACCTTCAAAGTTTGACAATTCTATGATGATAAATTAACTGTCACGAACAAATACATATTCTTATTTCCAGTAGAGTTTTCAAGAAAGTGCTAAGTATGAAACTGAAATGAAACACAAGTGAAGCAGGTATGTTTTCTCCCAATTCTAAAAAGGCTGCTAATGACAGGCATTTTAAATCCCCAGATTTTTTAAAGACTCTCTACTTAGGCAGATCTAACTTTTTCTGAATCCTAACACTAGTTTGTACTCTGTATATGCACAAACTCAGTTTCTTAGCAGATGGCAAACTCTGGTTGTTCTAATTCATACTACATAAAAAACGGAGATGTTTCCTCTATAAAGCAACAACAGTGATGATTGATATGATGTGACAATAATAAAGATTGTGTTCTCAATAAATATGAAACATTTTGAAACTCATTTCAGGGAGAGGAAAAAAAAATCCAAGATTTCTTATAGCCACCATTACCCACTTAGACATCTAGGGGAAAGTACAAAACATGAAAGGAAATACATCTAAAACACATTGATTTAGAGACCAAGTACTCTGCTCAAGCCTGCTCTTCTTCCTTTGAGCAGGATAGAGACAGCAGATCCTGAAAATGAGCAAGGCCTTCAAGAAAATTCCTTGAAGAAGTATGAAAACTGTGATCATCTAATCGATTGCTATTTAAATATGTCCATAGGAGAAAAAATGAATAGTACAAAAGACTGCTAAACTTAAAAGTGATAACAAGAAGCAGTGTCTAGAAATGGCTGTCAGATGTTCAGAAACTAGAAATAAACTATTTAAAATTTGAAAAAAAAGTAACTGCTGGAACAAGCTACCACATAATTCTCTGTTTCCTGATACCTTTCCATCAACATTAGAGATACTTTTCTGAAAGAAGTTATTTTATTTTCTCTAGAATATCACCATGACAGGCAGTAATTCAGGATACACTAGAGATGAGATTCAAGCATTTAATAATCTCTTGTATATAAATTCTATGGACAGCTATGTTACAAATGTTTCATTACTGAACTGTAATAACCTGAATTGTTCTTGTGATATTAATACCAGGGATGAACAGTATCAGTTTCATGCTATAAACCAACTTATTTAATTAAAAATCCATGCTCATATCCCATGACTTTATTATATTAATATTCTTAAAAATCCTGTATTTGGTGATTCATAAAGGAGGGTTTTTCAGTCTTCTCTCCCTTCTCTAAAATAATAGTGCAAGATTCTTATTCCTCACAGCATCCTGACATTGACTTGGGACTTTCATGTTTTAACTTCCTGGCCACCACAGTGTCATGAAGAATTTATGTTTAAAAGCTGAATCTGCAATATCCCAAGTGCTTTTTTTTTTTCCTCCAACAGAAATGGCAGTAAAATAGCAACTATTTTAGGGGGCAATATGAAAGACAAATGACCGAAAATCCAACCACTCAATGAAGACAATGTAAAAACAGGGATTAGTCCAAATCTAGACACGTAGACAAACAAACAAAGGCTAAACTGGTAATGGAAAAGACAGTCTGTTGAAATGCTGAATTACAGACAACTACTGGTGATTACTAAAAATAAATTGAAACCTTAGGTTAGCCTGGATCACAAAAAAAAGTCATCCTTGGAATAACATCCCTGTACAGAGAAACAACACGTGAAGATAATCACTGCTCAAGGGAACCACTGCAGATGAATACAGAGTGACAAACCTGTTGATATGTCCTGAAGGAGAACTGCAGAAGAGGTTTATGTTTCAAACCCAGTCACTTGTTCCTGGCTGACTTCCTAAGGAAATTAGGTTTATGCCATCAAACTGCCTGTCTCACCTTCAGGGTTACTCTACAATTCCCTATTAACAGTTTGAATTCTATAAGCCCGTTCTAACCCAACAGGATCGGAAAGAATATCAAGTGTCCAAATTTCTCAACTCATCCTATCAATGCATGGGTGGCATGTGTAAAAAGAGCATCACAGATGCTCTTTCACTGGTGGCACTCAATGAACATCCCTTCAGCAGTTACCTGTCCTCTGGTTGCAACCAGCTGATTAGTTTGTGGAGCACTTGCAACCACTCAACACTGAGCACAGGGATGCATCCCCCCCCAACCACAAGCAGTCCTTAACATTTTACAGACATGGCTGCCTCTATATTTGAGAGGCAAATTATATAGGCAGCTAATTACAGACCTTTTAAAAAAATTGCCTGTAACTCAAGGCAACTCTCCTACCAAAGGAAACTCACCTTTGTTGACAAAGCATCTGCATGTGAAAACCACATTTACCAACTTTCTCTTCTAATGTTTTATGACTGATTTGGAAAAGCATGTGAGCAGTGACTAAGGATTTGTAACACATCTAGTGTACAAATAATGAAAGCAGTACAACTTGTAAGCCATAAAGAGTTACATTATTTGGTCAAAGGTTCAAACCATCAAGAACATAACTTCAAAGAACAAAGTCAAGGATCACACAAAGCACGCATTTGCTCTTACCTGTACAATTACATCTTGAAAACATGAGAAAAATGCAAACACCTTCTGGTAAGAATCAAGCAGCAAAAAAAAATTTAAAAACCAAATTAAATAAAAAATCCTAAGCAACAATCTAAAATGAACCTTGGATTTTCCCTTCAG
Organism: Polioptila caerulea; assembly: GCA_013397295.1. Classification (NCBI taxonomy): domain Eukaryota; kingdom Metazoa; phylum Chordata; class Aves; order Passeriformes; family Certhiidae; genus Polioptila; species Polioptila caerulea. The sequence continues at coordinate 340,103 of VYXF01009199.1, read as the reverse complement.
AAACTTTGTATTTAAGTGCAAGAGACTGTAGATTTTCTTTCTCAAATACCACACTAGTTACTGAAAGTACCTGAGAATGCCTCACAGCCTACATGTTATCAAAATTATTGCTGGCACTTTTGGTTGCTGATCTGCTCAAGAGGGCAATCCACTTAAATACATAATCACAGAATTGGGGTTTTTTTCTTTTAATATAGATGTTCACATAAAGTTTCCTAATCCTCTTACATAAACTATTGCATTGTTCATATACAATAGTCTATAATGTAAAAAGACAATATACTATATATCTTGTATTAATTTGGTAACAGCTGCTCTAACAATGGTTCTAAAACTTACTCAGAAAATTCAAGTCTTTTCTTCTAATATTGTTAAAAGACAAAATGTTTTCATGATAATTGAAGTTCAAAGATAGATAAACTTCAAAAGGGGTATTCTGAGAAATAAAGAGACAGCTGAAGGAAAATGAGCTTACATGTACTTATTCAAAACAACTCCAATTCCAAGTAAATCCAATTGAATTGGAAATTATGTCTCAATGCAAACTAAATGAAAAATTAAAGCTTAGGGCGAGTGGTGGAAATTTCTAGAAAAACCAAGAGATGTGTACTACATAATTGTATTGCTTGGAACAATGGGCATATGAAAGCTGCCAAGTTTCTGAGAATTCCTCTGCAGCTCCAGCAAGATTTTAGATGGATACCCAAAACTGCACTGGACCACGCAACACTGTCATCTTGTAACAAGCTTCAAATTGCTTTAGTGAATGTTTAACAAACTAATCATCTTTTTTCTTTTATAAAGACAGTCAAGTTACCCATAACATGTTTAGTAGGTTTCAATGTCCCTGCAACAAAATTATTTTGAACATTCACAAAACTTTCTAACAAAAACTTTTTTCTTGATAACCGAAACAACTTGTTTAATTTTATGGAATCAGAATAACTCTGCCACCTAGGAACATGGTCTATCCTCAAAGGTGCTCTTGTTCAATAAAAGCTCTTCACAGACAGACAAGAATAGAGCTAAAGCAGTCCTTACAATATTGCACTGTTGTTCCTTTTGACATATTCGGTGGAGTGTGTGAAAAGCCTATGATGGCTACTAGAAAAGGTCAAAGCAGAATGGACCTCTCTTGAACACTGGCTGTGCACAGACCTTTCCTAGTCAGGAGAGCTGTCACAGCTACTTGAAAATTCCAGGTGTCTGGCTCAACTCTAGCATTGTGTTAGTCTCACAGGCTGAAAGTCAAGGCTAAAGCACTGCGAGCTGATAGTCACAACCCCTTAATTAAACAGAAATTGCAGATACAAAATAATTACCTGACACTAAACAAGGCAATAGGATACAAGGAAATGGAATGAAGCTGCATTAGGGCAAGCCAGCTTGGACATTAGGAAAAGGTTTTTCACTGAGAGGGTAGTCAGTCATTGGGACACATTCCCCAGGAAAGTGATCATAGCACTAAGGCTATCAGAGTTCAAGGAGCAACTGGTTAGTATTAGGTAATCCTGGGAGGAGCAGGGAATTAGACTAGATGATCCTTATAGGTCTTTAAATTTGAAATATTCCACAATTCCTAATTTTTGTGTATATCACCCCTAAGACATGATTCTTTCTAAGTTTTTTTGAGCTGATGATGACCTCAGCCTTCTAATTTCTGTCTCAACCATATTTTTAAGTAATTTCTTATCTTCCAGTGGATGTCTACATCAACACATTAACACTCCAGAGGTCTTTTTAAGCACTGATTTCCTTTGTATCAATAGAAAGAATCACTGGGTACTGAATCAGGAATGCCATTGGTCTGCCCAAAACAGGCTCCCACCTGGAATACCTGCAAATCTTTACAATTCTAAAGGTTACAGATGAAAAGCACATGCCCTGGACAAGAAACTGTTGACCAACAATGAAGTGTATTGCAGTGGACATTTGTTACCAGAATGGTAATGGATCACAAAAACCCAAAAGATAAAAACTCATTCATTCTGAAACAAGTGCTTATTGAAACACCCTTTTTTACACTCAAAATTCAATAGCATTAAATAGCACTGCATATTCTTTAACAAGTCAGGTCATATTCCTCAAATAAACAGCAACAAAATCAGCAATGCTGAATGGTGTTCATGAAGGGAGAGGATTTCCTCACCTGAATCATAAGAAGTTTCAGCAGCCATTGTCAGCAATTCTTGTAATAATCTCCCTGATGGATTAGTTTGCTTTGGACTTCCGCTGGAGGCATCTCCTTCACAGTTTGTTATGCCCAAAGGAAAGGTGCCTTCATGAAGAGCATGACTGGGACGTTTCACACATGCAAATTCCCCAGAGGTTGAAAAGGGAAAAGTTTCTCCAGGGCCATCATCTGTTTTATCTGAATTTAAAACATCTGTAATCAGTTTAGCTATAAAAAGGAAGCGTTTTGCACTTCATGAGGAACATTAAGGTGCGTACACTATTCTACAGAAATAAGCTGCTGAATTTGTATGGTCTCCATTTTAATGAATTTAGCCATATCACATCAGTCTATGCATTATACAGGCTGAAAGATTATACAGATGAGACTTCTCAAAAACTAATTCCTACTTCCACCAAAGCATTTCTGAAACAGAAACTCAAACAATTTTTTTCACACAGCAAATCCAAGAAAACCTGCACTCACTAAATTCTCCAGATCCAGAGGTAAATACAACTTCTCTGCTCTGGTTTAAAGATTTCTTTCTCTACAACCCAGCCCACAAAACAGTTCTTTTTAGCCACTCAATCCAATAAAAATGCCAAGTTTTTACTACCTGCCATGACCAATGGTTTGACAATATAGGAATACATCACCTGTGGATCATACCAGTATTATACAACTTAGTAAGTTACTAAGCCAAATGCTTTTGAGAGCATATTCTTCCATCAAAACCTTCCCCAGTGGAACTTGCTATCTAATCAAGATGGCAAATTGGTCCAACAAGAATTGTTCTGCATGAACTGATGCTGACTAGCATTAACTACTTTTCTTTAATTGAAGGATGTCCCATATCAGCTGTTTCATTATTTTGCAAGGAATGCCAGCCTGACAGGCCTATAATTACTCACATTGTTCTGCTGAGCTTTTTAAAGAACATGACACAAAAAACTTTGTAAAATATGCATTATATTTTAGATGTGAAGAGACACTGAAAAAAAATTAAATATTTACTTTTAGAGAACATGAGTTTGGTACCTGTTAAATAATGTTCCTTATAGAGAATTGCAAAGCATTGCCTGCAGACTATAACAGTATATTTATAAAATTTTTATTGCTCTCCAAATTTTTTTTGCAATGAGTGTTTTTTAACCAGAAAAAACAAACTAAAAAGATGGTCTAAAAGTTTCTGCAGAAGCTTGATACTAACACCTTGAAAGATTTCACTGTAATTTTGTTGGTATAATCAAAAGGTAAACCTTTAAACAAAACCTACCAACTTCTCTTTAGAGCTACTATACAACTGCCTATTAACACAGATTCTGCCCAAAAGAAAATCATCAGGGAACTCAGGTCATGGAGTAACTGAATTTTCTTTTTCTGGTGAAATTTTGTTTAAATTATGTTTTTCTAGACAGACACAGAATAAACTTTTCTAGATTACAACTTTGCTAGTACATAAGTTATACTTTTAAAAAAGGCAACAATATCAGCTATTATTTCCTATTAATCTCAAAGATTCTTCAGAAAAGATTATATTCCTCCAATCTACTGCTCATAACAGCACATATTATACATTTCATACATTACCTGCCAAAGAGAGGCTGCAACTCTTCGGTGTGTCTACCTCTGGTATAACACTAAGTTCATGTTGTTCCAAACCAAGCCCTAACTTGACTTTAGTCACTGGTGGTTTGGAAGATCTCCATTTCTGTTCTCTACAGAGAACTTTCTCAGATTGTTCTGTAAAACAAAGTTTAGAATGTTGCAATAATATGTGTACACACACACAAACACATCCCTCAAATTAACTTGAGGAGATGGAAGAGAACTCCAGTTCAGCTGTAAAGCAATAAAAATTATAATGAAAAATAACACAACAGCCTTACCAGTTTGCTCAACTGGACCAATACGCCATGAAATTGTTTCACTCCTGTGAGATTTATTCCTGCCACAATTCTCTTGCTGGTATTTTTCTGTGACTTGGAAGAAGTCAGTTCTCTTAATCCGGACAGGCTTTTGTGCTTCTGTCATTTCTTCATTTGGGCACATATATCTCACCTTAGAATGGGGGAAGCAGTTTTATATAAGATTGTATTTATACTGATTTATCAAAAGAGCATTTTCTCTTGTGTGTATTCTATGCAGGACAATATTGAGCACGTTGAGAAAGTAGTTCAATTATGCAGGATACCAGACAGATCTGCTTAGCTCACAAAAACCTTTGGACATGGAAGTATTTTACTGAGCTCTACAAACCTAATGTGCTAAAACATAATTAGTTAAATTTTCAAGGCCTTTGTCAGATTAGATCAGAGTACTCATTATTTTTTACAGGGACAATTCCCAGAAAGTCTGCTTTTAGCTTTTCAGCTCCTGAATTTTTAGCTGCCTGGAGACCGCAAAATCAAAAAACAGGAACTATAGGGAACAGTTATTCTTCTAAGATGGCTTCTGTTTAAAAAAAAAAAACAAACTATGAGAGGCAAAAGGAGGCTCTTTAGAAGTTCAAAAACAAACTTGGATTTTTCTTCTGTTACTGATAAACAAGCAAATTACAACTGAACACTGCAGCTGCCAAACCAATTCCCTAGTGGGTATACTCAAAAAGACAAGCTTAAAAAATTATCTATTCAAGATGCTTATGGTATCCTTTCAGGTATTACTTAAGTATTTCTAATACAAGGGCTGCTTTACACACAGAGGTGCATCTATAGATATGAAGACAACTCTACCTACAGGTATTTCAGACAACATAAAAATTTCAATAGGCACTATGTTCAGAGACCAAGCATGGACCTTCACAGTATTTTGGTTAGACTTAACAAAACTGTGCTCTTGGAGCTTTACCAAGGAAAAGTACTGATTAAAAATCACAAGTCCTAATTAAAATTTTCTTTATGGTAAATCACCTAAAACTATCAACAATCCATGGGGTACACTGCAGCATTTACTTGTAAGTTTGATCTACTAGATGATTACCCATGCAAAGTGTTTAAAAAGCTTACCTGCTTGTTTAGAAGTTCTCTCAAAGCCTCTTGCTGTCTTTGCATCTGTTCCTTCAATTTATCTTGCTTCTGTAAAAGAAGTTTCTCTTGTATTCTCTGTTTAGAAAGAAGAGCTTCTCTTTGTGCATCTAGCTGCTCTTGCAATTCTTTCAAATAGTTTTGCTGAGCTTGGATGCTTTCTGATGAGGCCAACACTCTGTCCCTTAAACTCAGTATACCAGAATAATTTAATGAAGATGCATCTCCTGCTTTTGATATCAAGAATTCCTCAACACCCTGGGCTTTAGATTCTTCAGGCGCCAGAAACATGGGTTCAGAAAGACTGAGAAGTTGATCAGGGCTTGTTTTGCTGCTGCTCTCTACAGATCCCTGCTGATAGGCGAAAGGATCAGCTGAGGCTGATCTCTTTGCTGCTGGCATGAGGGATGTCTTAAATGGATGCTCTTCTCCAGTTCCTGTCTTGGTTTGATAGTTAGATATCTTCTGAGATAACTCTTTAGAGTGTACTGTTTCTGAAGACTCAGAGGAACTGTCTGCAGGCAACACAAATCTAACGTGTTGTTGGCGTGCTTCTGGTTGTGTTCTTACTGCAGTCACTTCTTTCCTGACTGACCCTGATGGCAAATGAGACTGGAATGGTTCTCTGATGTGATTATTGGCAGTTTCAAACATTCCCACTTGTTCCTGTGAAGGACAGTCACAGGGCAAGTGAAACTCTCCATGCTTCAATTCTGACGCTTCTGAAAACTGCACTGATTTCCCAGCACAAATATTAGGCACTTGCTCTTCCTGCTTTTGTGAAGATGGTTTTTCCAGCACACCCAATGCTCCTGAAAACGCAGGTAATGACCGTGCATACTCTTGGGCATGAACTTGTTCCAATGCCTGGTACTGCGTTGGCTGTGCTCCTTGCATCTGTAGGAGCGGCTCTGAGACAGCCTCTAAATTAATGGATTTTGTTTCCCTTGTGCTCAGAGCAATTTCAGAAGTAGACAAGTACCTTTGCCTCAGTGTATTCTGATACTCCTGTAGATTCTTTCTAGCTTCTTCAATGGCTTGTTTGTGCAACCTGAACAGAGCAAAAACATGAATCTTTTCAGAGCAGTGCAAAAAGAAACATCAATTTCAATAATCAAGGCAATTCAAATTACACTGAACAGGCGTTCCATAAAGACACTTACCTTTTTTGCTGCAGAAGGCGTTGTTGAAAATTATGTATCATCTGTTTATGACTGTCTTCTCTCAAACTCCTGGTTTCTGACACATTTCCAGTCTAATCAAAATAAAATAATTTTAATTGCACATATGCAACTAACTCACAGAAAACTATTATGGCAGCAACCTTAAGCTCTATGTTCTTCCACCTAGGTTCACAGAAGCCGCTGGGTACCACCATGTTTGAAGTGGAGATTTCAGCCTGAGGCAATGAAGCTAAAGGAGTTTCTAGAACAGATGGCCCACAGCTACAGCCTCTCTCTGCACACACCGTCAAAGTCAATGGTGCTTACAGCAGCTCAGCTAAAGAGGTAAATATACCCTGCAAACTCAGGGAGCAATGAGCCAATGTAGCTGCACTTCCAAGGCAATCAGGCTCTCAAAAGAGTACCAGCTGTGCAAATGAAGCAAGATTTTATATATAAAAAAGATTACTTTCCTTCAACATCCTCCCTAAATTCTTCTTTTTTAAGCAGCAGTTTGAGATTTAAACAAAGACAGAGGCAGATTTTTGTGGTTTTTTTTCCTACTATGATTTTTTTTTTCTTCTTGAAAAAGGTTATGTCTACATGCACAATCATCAAGTGACTATAATCAGATTTTACTAACAGGTATTATAAACAGATGTGCTGCCCCTCGGACTATAGAGGGACAATACAACAGCAAAAGTCACAATCATAAAATCCCACAATATCTGTGTTGAAATGGAGCCACGAGGTCATCAAATTCCAGTTCCTGGCCCTGCAAAGGACCATCCCCAAGAGTCACAGCATGTACCAAGAGCATTGTCCAAACACTTCTTGAACTCAAGAGAGGCTTGGTGCTGTGACCACTTCTCTGCGAGCTGTTCCAGTGCCCAACCATCCTCTTGGTTAAAGACCTTTTTTCATACTACCTAACCTCAACCCCCCTTCACACAGATTCATGCCACTCCTTTGGGTCCAGTGATACCATGTGAAATAGAAGTTTGTGCACTAGAAAAGGAAGCTTTAATACAAACAAATTTCTAATTCATAGCCTAAGAAATAAAAATTGTCTTAACTGATATAGTTTAAAATTGGTAAATGGTATTCTTTGTTTTTATTATAATAGTAAGTAAAAACCTACACACAATTTTCTGTAATTCCTCACCTCATGTTCCATCTGATTCTGCTGATCTGTGGAAGGGAGACTCTGGCTTTGCACCAGTAGATTTTGCTCTTCCTCTTCTTTTTTTTTCTTAGCCTCCTCCAAACAAGTCTGGATTTGGATCTTCAGATAATCAGCCTCCAAAAGAGCTTTCTCTTCCTCAATTTTTTTAATCAAGGCCAGCTGCTCCTGTTTCTGCTTCTCTATTTCCTCATTCTATCAAAAAGAAAAAGGAGGGGGAATCTCTAGAACTGAATGACAAAGAAACCACACTGCTCACACACACTACCACAAACAAGCCTTTGTTCCAAATGACAGAAGAAATTCTATTGCTTGTGACAGGTACTTCCAAATTACAACAGGCCTTTAAAAGTAGTTCCAAAGTCCACAGGAATAATTCTGTTTTACTGGCTCAATATTTCTAACAATCCCTGAATCCATTTACTATTGCATCATTATCTGTTCTCAAATTAATAAAATGGATAAAATCAGAACCCATTCAAGATATGTTATCATTTTCCAAAGACTGCAAAACAAGTCCTTTTCTTAAACTTACTTGAAAAATCTGTTTTGCATTTCACTCAGTTGTTCATCAGAGTTCAATACATCTAAACATTAATTCAAGCTTTACAAAAGCTTCTGAAATAGCTAATGCATAACCACTTTGAGAGCAGACCATAAACTTCTGAAGTAGTCTGTTTATTTTTATTCTCTTTTCATGCACCTATCAGCTACAATTCACTTAGACCCACACTTAGCGACAGTGTATGTGCTTTTAGAATGGAAGCAAAGAAAAATTTCCAAGTACTGGCAAAGACGAAGTGGACAACAGGCTTTAATGACATTATCTGAATGGGGATGTCAGGAAAAAAAGCCTGAGAAAATGCTGGACCTGAGAACAGTTAATGTGGACACAGAACTATGTACACCTGGCCAGATGCAAAGTGGGAGGAAATGAATGTACTTTCATAAAGGATCTGCTGCTTGGTTTGGGTTTTTTTTTTTTTAGTATTACTATTTTGTCAAATTTTTGTTTCCTTTATTTCTGAACTTAAACTCTACAACTGAAGGCTGCACATAGACACAAATTTCAACTGTTTTTTTAACTGGTAAATTACCATATAACAGCAGGTGGATCTCTAGGAATACAAAATAAATTAAAATACAATCAAACACATACATAATAGAGATGAAATAATGCATAAAGCTATTATTTTCTAAATGTAATAAATATTGCATTCCCAGAGACACAAAAAAAATCTGAATCTGCTTCCTAGATAAAAAAAAATAAAAATTACTCGAGGTTTGTATGCTTTTCCAGCCACTCTAAACACAATCCCATAGACTTTCCTATATTATTACACAGGGTTAATAAAGTTTTCAGAGTTGTGTATTGCTGACTATACCCTCCTTTTATAAAACAAAGGTACTAATGTACAACTGGGATTCTCATTTAACCACGATTACCCTAGCCTACAGCACTTGTTAGATTTGAAGAGACTGCGGGTTTCCACTCTATTTGAAATTTTAGCTATAGCTTCATCAGTTTTGAGAAGTACAGAAAATGTTACAGTAAAAGTTTAAATGTTAAGAGTACCTACTGAAAGTAGCTCTGAAAATTTTTAAAATCTTCTAAATCATTTTTTATACCACAACTGAGAAAAGAATAAATACAAATATACTTACCCATTTCTGTCTCTCCTCTTCTATCCTAATTTTAGACGCCTCTTCCATTCTGATTTTAGCTGATTGTTCTTGAGGATGGATTAGAACTGACTTTTCCTCTGCAAGTGCATTTTCCAACATTTTCATAGGGCCTAAAATATACATGTTATTTAGCTGTAATTGCAGTCAGAGTGAGCACTGGATCTTCCTTACATCTTGGTTTACCGTTTCCCAATATGTCTCAACAAAATGCATAAGCTGCTCTTGAAAAGATCTATATCCCACTACTCTGCCTGTCTCCATAAGCTGGAAAATCAGTTTTTTATATTATTTAAGTCTTGAATAGCTCTTTATTGTGTGTCTTTCTTGAACACACAGTAATGTCCCAGCTTCAATGAAAATTACTTCTAATAGTACTTGGGAGCTCAAGAGGAAGATCACTCTGAAGAATCAAAACCCACACGTTAACCTCTTGGAACAAAGAGAATCTAAAACTGGCAGGACTGGCAAATGATCTAACATTTGGCTATTGCACAAAAAGCAAGTCTCAGTCCAGTACTGTTAGCTTCAAGTAGCAGCACATTTTCCCCACGGAATGGTTTCACCCACGCTGCACTCCCCAATCTCCAGGTATTACGCTGGCAGAGCCATGTATGTGATGGAACTAAATCACTTTGTCTTGTTTAAAAAAAACAAGTACTCTATGAAAGCAAGTACCTCAAAAACAAAAAACCCAAACAACTAAAACACATGCCAAAACTCGACCACTTTAAAACTTCAGAAATCCCATTCAGCACACCAGATGACCAATTCAGCATTACCCTAACCAGAAGGGCACCAAGGACAGACATGGAAGTAACCCCAAGATGATATGGCTATCAAACAAATTGCAACATCTAATTGTTATAAATTCCAGTTTCACAAAAAGGTTTTTCAGAATGGTGCCTAAAAGCAGAAAAAAACTCCTCTCATCAGCTTATGCCTGCCTTGGACATTTATAGCTGTGAATCTCCAAAGAAAGCAGCTTTTCCAGTTCAACAGGTACAGAACTTCAGTGCTGACTTCTGTACTGAGAATTCCATCCCTGGAGGCAAACACCTATTAAAGTGCAGCAACACCAAGTGTGACAGCAATTTGAGTGAGATTTGAAAGATAGAAAGGTATTTTGGACATATGTTCTATTCAAGATCTTAAACAACAAGTTGGACATAAGAGCAAAAACCTCTCCTATTTGTGGTTGCAACAAATCCACAATGCCTTGTGGGCACAGATAGGAAACTGCACTTTAATTCAACGTGACGAAACATTTAACACTGAAAATTCATTAAACAGTTCTGTCACAGTCCCCCCATACAAGTCATTTTGCTCCTACACAACAAACCTTGATGCAAGTATGTACTGTGTACCTTTGGCTTCAGATACTGTATTTTTCTGCTGCTCCTTGTTAAGTTCTAAATCACATAATGGTCTCTTTTCACTAGCAATTGTGCCTGAGTCAATAGTCTCAAATTCACTTTGACTCTCTTTCTCACTTTTTGATGTCCACTCCTCTTTTTGGCTTCTAATTTTGTTCAACAATTTCTTTAAGGCAAGTTTTGATCGAGGTTGGCAAGTATTTCCTTTTTCATGCCCTATAAAGAATATATACAGTTAAGAGTTTTGGGTAATGAGTATCTTCATATAGTAAAAAAAACTCTATTTTTTTATTGCTTACAGAGTTGGACAAATAGCTTGGGTGTATTTTTTAAATCTTAGCAAAATTTTCTCTTACCTGCAAGAGAGAAGCAGTAATTTGTGTCTGCAAGCTATAAAAGAGGGACTAAGCTGGATGCAGTGTTTTAGAGTCAAACTGTAGCAGAAATACACAGTACTATCCCCACACCTGCCCTCTGCTTTCTTTCAGCACTGGCAACACAACGCAGCACAGACCCAACACCAGACTGTGCCACCCAAGGGATGCAGGAGTGCTTGGCCAAGCAGCAAAGCTCACTGAGACACTGCTGGCTGACCCCAGACATGCCACAGGCAAGCAGGACACACTCATGCAGCCGTGCCAGCCTACTCACAAAATGCAGCAGCTCAACCACAAACCTGAACATAAAGGACACACAATAGGCAGACTATAAAGCTTCAACTTGAAAATATCTCAAAACAGGAAATATTTAAGTTCACACATCAGCATCAGTCCACAATTTATACTAATTACACAGGAATAATTATGGCTACTAACAGCGTAGTTCTTACAACTGAAAATTATTCTCAGCATACTAATGAACTGAAGTACATCAGAAAAAGCAGTCACACTTTCATTTTTAAATTCATAATCATTAGGGTATTATCATCTGTGCTAAACATAAACCAAATTATACTGATTTATTTTACACACATTAGGAAGTTTTATTACTTAAGGCATTTTACTTATTTCTAAAATTTCTTTGATATACTAGACTAATCTTTTCTAATATAAAATGAAAAGGCTTAAGTTAAATAGGAAGTTTAGAAGTTTTACCTTCTGGTTCACTAGGGAGCTCCTCTTCTATCACATGTTCTGATTCTTGAGTATCACAAGGAAGCTCTGATTGAGTGTCACAAGCAGATTCCTGCTCCAAAGAGATATCAAGATCATTATCTTGAGCTCTGTCAGAAGGGGCTGGCAAAGGTTGTGGCTCAAACTGCAAAATCAGGTCTCCTTTGATGTCTAATTAAAAGAGCACAACAAAATAAAATGACCATTTGGAATACAAATCAAACAATATTGCAAGACTACACTCACACACAAATCCTCAGGAAATTCAAATCAATAGGTCATTTCACAAAAGATTTAATCCAGCTTTTTTTTTCCTGCCAAAATACAAGATTCAAAACCATTTAGATCAATAAATAGCCATCTACTCATTCAGAACCTCCACAGCAGTTTCTACTAGACTACGCTGTATTTTTCAAAACAAAAGTTGATGTGATGGAAGGCTCAGCTTTACACTAAAAGCAGCTCACAAGAAAAATTACACATGATCCCAGAAACTTCATGGGGGAAAAGACACACCCTGACCTGGCTGTACACAAGGCTGCCACAGGAGAGTGGTGGCACAGTCCAGGTGTGAAATCCCAGAAGACTGCACAACGGGAATTCTCCAATGACCACCTTACTGGGTGAGGGGGTTACTGCCTACAAGGGATGTGGGACACAGGGGAAGATCACCTTGGAATTCTATGCTTGTTACATATACTTAGGGGAGGAACCCAAGGCACGGAAAAGATCAAGTTAGTCAGGGCAACTGTGAGATAAAAATGTAAACACAGTGAGATAAAATGAGACAGTCAGTACACTTGTTTGGCCAGGCACTGTGCCTGACATTCTGTTCTGTCTTCTCACTAAATTCCACTTGTAGCTGCTTTCCTATGTGAGGAACGCTGTGTTTTGTATGCATGTGTGTGCGCAGACATGTAAGGGCCAACAACTGGAACAAGGACCAGAAGTCACAGGTGCACCTGTGTCTAGAGCACTGCCAAGTGCAGAGGCCATAACGAGCATATTTAGGTGGGTATGAGTATCAGCATGCAGTGGCTACCAAATCACAGGCCAGACTAGCCAGAGAGAAGGGTAAGAGGCTTAGGAGTTATGCATCAGACAGCTGTAAGACTGGGCTGGGTATTGCAGAGGCATGGCACCTACAAGCTGTCTAGTGGAGTGATCAGGAGATCCAAGCATTCAAGCCAGCTACAGAGATCTGAGAGCACGTGTGTGTGCATCTCCAAGACTATGAGAGGATCCAGGGTCACCTAGTGGGTAGACTGAGCACATAAGGTCAGTTCCAACAGGAATCCATTACATGTGCATGTCACTGCATACACTCACATGCCCAGCTGGGTCTGTGCAGTAACAACTGGAGTGGAGCAGCAGATCTTGGGGGGTTCACATGCCCAGCAGCCAGCAACTGGGAAGACTAAGGATCAAGGGCCAGCTGCCAGGTAAGAGCAAGTGTCTACAGCTATTCACCAAGTGATCCAGAGCACATATTTGAGCACATGTGCATTTGAGTGCATACATGAGTGTAAGAGGTGACAAAGACTCCAGGCTCCAGGGTGTCTGAGACCTGAGGAGGATCTGTATGTAGTAGAGACCTGGGATACAGGGGACAACTCCTGGATAGACTGATTGTCCAAGACCAACTGCTGGAGGGATTCATACCATATCACAGACATATATCCCACTAAAAGGCCTTCATCTTGATCAGCCAGAGCAGTGAACAGAAGGAGGCCATTTGTGCTCTTTGTACTTAACGTGAGAGCTATGTTTTCCCTGTTGGCCTGCACAGCCAGCTGTATGGATGTGCCCTGGAAGGCTGTTTGTGTGTGTGCCAACTATGGATACACACATGGCCTCGCTACCGGCTGGACCCGGGAAGAGGCGGCTGCAGCAGCCTCTCCTTTACTGGGTACCAGACTCAGCAACCTCCAACAAAGAACTTACTCCTGTCTTCACTGTACATTTCTTCAAAAGCAGACTCCAGTTCTCTCTGCCATTCTTCCTTTATTTCCACTCGTTTGTATGGTGGCACTGAAAGCTGTGGTGGCACCTGTGTGACACCCTGTCTCCTGCGTATCCGATCCTGAGCTTGCATTTGCTCCAGTTCTTCCAGGAGTCTTTCCCTGTCCTTCAAGAATAAAGAAGGGATAACATAAACTTCAGTGTTCACACTCAGCCACATATCAAGACTGATACAAAATGCTTCCATTTGGTTACCATGATGTCTGGTTAATGGTCAAAGTTAATCTTACTCTAGGGAGAAAGTGCTTCCTCAGGAGAGGGCTGTATCAGCTCTTTAGACACAGAAGTCATCAATACTATCTATAAGATCTGATGTTAAATACAGGATCAGACTCTACATCTGTAGGCCATCTTTCCTCAAGATAATTAAACCTTCTGCTTTATGAGGTAAATGAGTACTTCTTTTGCCAAGTGACTTTTGTTAGGATATAATTCAGCAGTTGCTACTTTTTAAGACGTAAACTAAATACTCTTCGGCACACTGATTATATGTGAGAGACACTTAAAAAAAAACCCAATACACTGGTTGGGTTTTTTTTTTTCCTGTTAATTTCAGGAGTACCAGTAATATCTCCAGAAATCTCCATTTTAGTTTAGTTACTCATTCAGGGCAAATCATATCTCAGCTGATAAAAAGCAAGCTTTTCTTTTTCCAGCTCACAAAAATACTTGTGAAGCTATAAGACAATAAAAATTTTTTGAATGTAGATCTCAGTACAAAGACTTTTCTCAGTAGTTCAATTTTTATTTCTTAAAGGAAACGATTTCAGCATTTCCAGACTTGCACATTAAGCAAATGTCAGTTTTTAAGTAAAAACTTTGAAAGGTTTAAAAAAAATACTCATTACCTTCTTAGCAATAATTTTATTCCCTGAAATACAGAATCATCAACTCCAACTAAAGCTACTGTGGAAAAGCAGAACTCATCATCTATTAAAAAAGTTTTGCTTGACTATTACCTATTGGCTAATAGCTGATCAAACATTCAGGTAACAAAAATTAAGAGGATGCTCCTTCATTCTCACAGATGCAAAAACAATTGAACAGACTTAGACGTTTTTTCTTTTCAAAGACATTCTGCAAACTTTACTTAGTCCATTAATTTCCCTCCTTTAAACCTAATTCCTTTATTCATCACCTACCCACAACTTACCTAACAGCGTTTGCTCTGACATTAAAAACAGACATAACTACTTTGCCTACCTTGGCCAATTGGATCTTCTTCAAGGCGTGACTTCCTCTAACATGTGCCTTTTCAAGCTGCTTTCTTCTCTCCCTCTCTGCCTCCCTGTGTAGTTTCTCCAAACGTCGCTCTTCTTCTTCAGCAGCTAAATGAGCATCTGGCTGACAGTCAATCAAGAGTTTAGTCCACGAAGTTCTTTGATAGTTTGAAGCATATGCAACAATAAAGAATTGAAAAATTCTGCAGCAAAAGCACTTCAAAAAGACATAAAATGCCATATGAACATCCTTGAATGTTTATGTTGCAAGCAGGACCAAAATAATTTTTAGCTTTGGAAAAAAATTCATAGTAATGTATTTTTTAAGTTTAGGTGACAAACTGTTCCAGTTTCAAGCTGTACCAGGGACAATCATTTATATGATTTATTTGTTATAGCAGAGTGGTTATTTTTCCTACAATACATGGTAAAATGAATTATATGGTCAACATACAGATTGAGTACTTCTAACCTCATGGTTTTGTTTTAAACAAGGGGAAAAAAATCCCTGAAATATTTTCAATCCCATTTGGGAAGCCAGAAACAATCAGCAACCTTCAAAGAAGAAAAATCTTCCGAAATAAAAATATACTTAGGAAAAAAAATTCATTCCAAATACAAGGCAAGTCTGAGAGTATACTGCTAAGAGGGGGAGAGAGAAAAGCAGGGCAACTGCAGCTATCAATTCAGCATAAGTCACAAGTCTTCCAGTTTTGGTGTTTAAACATTATACCAGTCTTGTGATCTCACCTTCTATTAAAAACCTGTTCACAAGGGACTGCCAGGTGCAATCCCCTGGGTGACTGAGCACCTAACAGGCATTACAAGCCTGCCCATCTGAGAATCTCTTTCGTAAGGAGTGTAACAGCCGCTTTGTACAAGCTCATATCTTTAAACAAGTTCTAGAAAATCCCACAGCTGATATCCAGACAATGCATGCAAGTAAAGAAACATATGGAACACAGTAGCACAAACACTTGGAGTTAATCACCTGCTCTCCGTCCACTTCTCTGTCCACCAAAGCTTCAGAAATGTGGTAACGTGTCACAGAAAAGTTGCCAGCACCACAGGGCTTCATCGAAATGATTTTCTTCACTTCAAAACTCTAGGAAGAAAATTACCACTACAGCTCTATCACAGAACAGTATCTCCAACAAAGCAACTAAACAGAAGTGACCTGTAAAGCTAAATTATTATTAAAAGAAACCCACCCCACCAATTCTGTCCTGGAAATATTGTTTAAAACCTAATACATGTGTAATAATTAATAAACCACATCAGCACAAGGCAGATCTAGAGGGCTTTAATAACTGAGAGCATCTAACAGTCTTAGGCAAACCCCTGCACAGAAACTGATGCTCATCAGTGTCACGTTTCCAAAGCACTAATTTAAAAGCACTTGAGTTTAATGCATTAATACAAATCCCACTTAGAACAGCTGTCACATTCACCTCAGAGCAGGGCAACCACAGACCCACAGTATAATTATACCCAACAGCAAAGCAACACTTGTCAAGTACAGACTTGCTTTGGGGAAACTCAGAGCCATTATGTCCAGTTTATTAGTGGACCAAAGAAAAGAGCATTTTCTGTAACTTCATTGAAAAGTGTCTATTCATAGAATGCTAAGTTGCTGTGTTTTTTTAGAAATTTTGGGTGCACTAACACATTTCAACTCTTTCCTGGAAGTTTGAACAATGAGCCATCAGACCCTCCGTCTTCTTTGGCTTAGCCTCATGTTCTCAGTAGCAAAGTAGCCAGGTTAGGTAATTCAATATCCTCTAGGACCTGTCTTTGTACTTAACACCTCCATTGATTTTCTCTCAGCTTCCTCTTCCCTCAATCTTGTCCTAAAAAGGTGTTCCTATCCACATTAACTAAACCAGAAAGATTCATAGCTTAAGTGGTCTGCAACTAACACAACCATAAAGGAATGCACACACACAAAGCCCAGCATTAAGTCTCAGGAATATCTAAAACATATCTCTGAAAAAGAGGCATACAGAATTTCAGTATTGACGATCACTATTTTATGAAGACTGTAGGAAGTAAAGTCTTGAAATTAAAATCAAAGAATCACAGAATAATTTATACTGGAAATAATCGTCATCAATTCCAGCCACTAACTCAGCACTGCCAAGCCCACCACCAAACCATGTTCCCGAGTGCCACCACTCACATCTTTTAGATACCTCCAGCAATGGGGCTCCACCACTTCCCCAAGCAGCCTGTTCCAGTGCTTGACAAGCTAGTGAAGAATTTTTTCCTAATATCTAGTCTAAACTTCTCCTGGTGCAACGTGAGGCTATTTCCTCTTGTTACCTGGGTGAAGAGGCCAACCCTTGTCTGGTTACAATCTCCTTTCAGGCAGTTGTAGTGAGTGACAAGGTTCTCCCAGAGCCTCCTTTTCTCCAGGCTAAACACCCCCAGTTCCCTCAGCCACTCCTCATCAGCTTTGTGTCCCAGACCCTTCCCCAGCCCCGCTGCCCTTCTCTGGACACGCTCCAGCCCCTCAGGGTCTCTCTTGTCATAAGGGACCCCAAACCAGTAAAATTACTTTTAGACTTGCTAACAGAACTTCAGTGACTTATTTTATGGTCCTTAAACAACATTATTGCATGTCATTCTAGCAGGTAAAAAAATAAACTGCTAAATCTCTTAATCAATAAAAATCATAGAAATTGTAACAGATTAACCAAAATACTCGCAGATACTGATCACAGCTATGAAAACAGACAAGTCCCAGGCCTAAACCTCATTAGCCAGATTACCAGTGCCTGCCCTGTACTGGGTTACTTTTAGAATGTACAATTAAACATCTCTTCTGAATTATTTTAAAAATTTAAAATTAACAAACCAATAAATAATTATTAATTACATGTAATCAATCAAACCTCTAGAATTTTTTTCAAAAGCTGCAAAGATGTGAAGAGAATTATGTTGGAGGCTGCAGTTTTCCAATTAATGTCAAAAGCAATTTAGGCTGAAAAAACAATACTTCCATCATGGTTTTGTAACTCCTCTCTCCGTTTTTTTTTTCTTCCTTCAAAAAGCAAGTAATTCTGTACTAAAATCTGGCAAAACCAGAGCAGTAAAGTATCATGAAATGGGACAAAAAACTCAACAAAAAAACCAGGAACCCAACTCTACAAATGCAATGAACACTCAAGCAGAGCATAGAAAGACTTTTTAGGTTTTATTTTCATTCCATAAAAGTCTAATAGATCATGTAAGAAAAAGAAAGTTTACAAGAACTCTGCAACACTTTTCAATAAAATGGTATTTACAGTTTAACTTCAATTAAGTAACTTTTCATTTGGTCTAACTAAATATGACCTCAACTCCTAAAATCCATAATTCTGAGAACCAAAGTGGGTTGACATTAGAATAAAAATACTTCTTTTCTAACTGGATAAAATAACAATAATAGGAGTATCTTCAGAGAATGTTTCTTATATTTTAAGTAATCATGACATGAAAACACTGCTCTAGTTCCTTTTTATGAAATTATAGTCAATTGTTATTGCAACAGAGCATCAGATTATGATTAGAGTTGCATTCAGTAAGCTCCTTATGCAAAACGATTCAAAAAACCAAGCAGACTTATTCAAATGACCCTGTAATTTGCTGCAATTCACAGGATTTAAACAATTTACCTTCAGTGCTTTTTGAGTAACACATTTGCAAGACAAAGCCTTAGATTTACCTTCCCCCTGCCCCTCTACCAACTGATAGTCAGTATCTTTTGTTTTCTCTCTCTTGAAGCAGAAACAGGAATAAAAATCTCTCAATCTTCCAATTACTTAATATTTTCTCCCATGAAGTACATGGCATCCAAAAACTCTTTGAAGAAAGTAACTTTATTCTTAGCCCTGTGACCTCCCAGCCATAGGTCTACAACAAAAGAATGAAAATCTATACAGATATGAAAACTAAAAAAAAGGCTTAAAGTCAGCTAGTCTTTAAATGGAACAAATTGACATGCTGTGCTATACTGAAACAGAGCAGTCTCCTTCCTCAACAAAAACTCAACATGTCTGCAAAATTACTGATTCAGTCTGCCATTATCACAACATGAAAACTTCATAACAAAAACAAAACCCACATACTGTAGAAAATTCAGATGTTTGCAAACTCTGCTAAAACCAGTTACAAATCACATTTGTTGAAAAGACGAGTAAAGGACATTTACTAATTGATGGAAATGCATTATTTTTTGGACAGGAATAATACTTAAATAGAGCACTGACCCAGACATATCATCCAACACAATTGTACATGCAATTCCAGTTTCATCAGAACCTGGAGAAAGCTGGAAACAAAGCCTTCTTGCTTCCGCTGGTGAAAAAATACAAAAGAATGAGGAGAAAGTTCTGCCGTTATAAAATGGAAAGGAAGACACATTATGACTACCCATGGGGAAGGGTTAAATAAAATGTGACATAAGACACATTCTAAACTGCAAAAAACCCTCTTTTGCTACAAAGCAAAGCCACGGCATCTCATGCTTTCCCAACAATGCCAAACTGAGCAACAGAAGCACCTGAAACCCAGGAAATTAAGACTCAAGGTTTGGACTGATACAGACTTCCCCTGCTCTACACCAGACACACCAAGAGCACGTCCTGTGGCACAACACAGAGGGGAACAGCAGCATGAAAGGGTGTGTGAATTCACCTGAACTGTACCAGACAGGTGCACTATTCCAGATTTCAATACTGCAGATACTTCTCCAGAAATAACCCCAAACTTTATCACTCCTTAACAACACTTGTTTTAATCTTTATTCATATCCAGCTTACACAGCATGAAAACCCTCGGGCAGCCAATGAGAATATCTAGAGAGAAACTTGCACTAGTGCAAGGCCATGGGTACTCCTTCTAATCACTCTTAAAACTGCAAGGGTCAAACCTTCCTCAGTTTTTCCAGATACAACACCAAACTCCTATCATCCTGCACTCTAACCTGTACATAACATGCTGGGATGCAGATGGGAAAAGTTTTGAAAGCCCCACCAGCCCTCAGAGGGGCTAGTATACCTCAACTCTTTCTTTTATTGTCAGTAGTTTGAATATCCCTGAACCCAAAGGTCTGAAAGGGCACAACACCACATGAGGCAACCTAAACTCTGCATTCATGAAGTTCTGTTAGTTAACTCCAAAGTAAAAATGCACATAATGTTCTTTCTGCAGTTCAGATCTGCAATCCTACAGGAAATTCTACACGTATGCACCAGCTCTTTGAAATCAAAGCAGCATGGATGGGGTACAAAGCCACATCTCAAAAGGCTGCAGACTCCCCAACAGACTTGGGTGATGATTTCCTATTGAAATTAAAGAGCTTCCCCATTATTTAGTACTCCCTACAAGAAAAAGAAATTGAAAGGAAAAATAAACCCCAACAAAGCTGCCCCACAGCTAAAAAAGGCAGAATTGTCTTTCTTACAGAACTAAACAAAATGCTGTTAACTGCATCAGTATGACAGAAGGCTGAGGAGGAATGAAATGTACATGCTGAGAGAGATCATTGCAAAGTCTCATACCACTGGGGCTACTAAATGAAAATGAGATATGATCAAAGTTTAAAAAGACACATTAACTACAAAAATAAGAGTCTGATTACAAGAAATAAAATTCACATATAACAAGAGATCAATAAAGTACCTAAGCTTAGTAGCAAGAAATCTGCTAATATAGTATGAATTCATTCTCTTGGCTTCTGCTGAAGCACTCTCATTATAGCATGCAAATATCAACTCTGGATGTCCTGTTGTGAGGAGTCAGACCAATAAATATATATGGTACCCCTGAAATTGTGATCACAGTTGTATCACAGATACATACCTCAAAAGGACGTGGTGGAGGAGGTGGTAGGCTTGCAACTTTGGCTGCTCTTTGTCTTTCCACTTCCAGAGCACGTTTACGTGCATCTGTTCGTCTTAGGGGACAAAAACAAAACAAGCCACAGAAGAGAAGACAGAAAATTATTCAAGCAACGATGACAGAACAGTGCAAAATAAAAGGTAAACTCAAAATCATATTCCTAAATACTTGCACTGAATGCTTGGGCCATAGGGATGGGGAAGAATATTAAAAAGATAACAGAACGTAGGCTGGAAGGCAGCATTAAAAATTACCTTTTCAAGTTATGCAAAAATGTTAATATAGACAAGCATCCCAAAAGCAACACAAAATCTCTGCTTCTGACCTAGGTTTCCAGAAAGCATTGTGCACTTCAACATACTTCAATTGCTTGAGTGTAGACAGACTTAACTATTTAATTTACAGGTCTTAGCTCCACTCAAGCACAACTATGCCCAAGAGGACACAGACTACTTGCCAGCTCAAGTTTTGTCCAATCTGCTTAATAAAAAAAAAAAACTAAGAAGGAGGACCATGACTAATCACACTAGGTCCTTTTTCCAGGTGGTTAACTCTCCATCACGAACTGCCCTGACAACATTTCATTTCATATATCACTGAACTCACAGAGAGTCTATAAAGCCAGCTTGAATATCTGACATTCTTGTCTCAGATTTAAGTTACAGTTTTTATCAAAAGCCACAAGCTTGGTCCAGGAGCATTAATTCTCTAACCCATAAAATTTCAAGATTGAAAAAGCTCCAAGCAAAAAGCATCTACATTTTTACCTTTCACCTTGTGACACTGTAAAGTTCAGTCTTAATGAAACAAAATAACTATTGCATACCTGGCTTGCTCATGAAGTAATTTTTCCTTTTGGTGCTTCTGCTCTATCAGAGCCTTTCTGTGTCTCGTCTCTGCTCTTTGTTTCCTTTCCTCTGCTTGCTTTGCCAAAGCTTCTAAGTCAGGTTCCTTAACATTAAAATATTGCAATCACTTAATATAGAACTTTACTCACATATCATACTATTATGATATTTCAAATTACATACTGCTGGTGAGAAGCACAAGCTCAAAACTACTTTCTACTGTATTAGGGTAAAAATACTCTAATAACTTTCCTTCTCTGCCATCTTTATTCTCTTCTTCTTCGCCAACAACAGCAGCAAACCTGCCACAGGGCTCAGCCAATTTAACCAAATATTGATGTAGAAATCCTACCTTTCTCTGCATCAGTGTGATGAAATGGATAATTAAACAGTTATTTAAACACCCTGTAGCAAATGCAGACTAAACTGGGTAGTAGAAGCATGTTACTACCCTTCAGTCATCTACAAAACATTGTCTGTTCCTATAAGACTGATCCCACAGTTTTTTGCTAACTCACCCATCCCAGCATTGGAAAGGACTTCATAAAATTGATTTAAAGACACTGATATATGGAAAAGCATAATGCTGTTTTACTTGGTTTTAAAGATCCTGACTAATTCAGGAAGAAAGTTACTCTGCAAAATCCATGTAAGAAATCTATAGCTGATTTCTATAAACCTGACTCAGAGTCAAACCTGTAGAAAAATTCTACCCAGCAATCTCAGTGATCTCTCAGGGAAAGCCTACATAGGTTACAGGATTTTAAATAAAGTGAAACCAGTTTATAGGTGCAGAATTAAAAAGAATTAAAAAATTTAAAAAATTCTTGGCAGAGAAAAAACTACTGTATTACTGGCATAATTGAGATTCTGAGTCATTACGTACAATTTAGTCAAGTACAAACATATATGATCATACAAGCTAATACAAACAAAGTAGATTTAAAGTCTGCCCAGCAAAAGCCTTCACAGATAGGCCTATAGACTATCTTGTGGGAAGATACCTGTGAAAAAGTTCATAAACACTTCTAAAAAGTTTCCAGTCTTAAAAAATTGTCTGTTTAGGTATTAGGACTTCAAAACCAGGAATGTCAAAAGAAAAACCAAACAANTGTTTTTGTTATTGCTGAGCAGGGCTCACACACAGGCAAGGCCTTTTCTGCCTTTTGTGCTGCCACACACAGCAGGTGAGGAAGTTGGGAGTGGCTGGGAGGAGACACAGCCAGGGTGGGTGACCCCAACTGCCCAAAGAGGGATTCCAGACCATATGGCATCATGCTCAGCACATAAAGTGGGGGAAAGAAGGAGGAAGGGGGAGATGTTTGGAGTGAAGGTGTTTGCTTCCCCAGGTAACCATTACATGTGATGGGTCCCTGCTGTCCTGGAGATGGCTGAGCACCTGCCTGCCCATGGGGGCAGTGATTTAATTCCTTGTTTTGCTTTGCTCTGTGGGTGGGTTTTGCTTTCTCTATTAACTGTCTAGATCTCAATGCACAAGTTTTCTGGCTTTCACCCTTGTGATTCTCTCCCTGATCCCACTGGTGAGGGAGTGAGCAACAGTTACCTGATGTTTGGCTGCTGGCTGGGGTGAAACCATGACACAATAATATTAAGCTCACTTACATTCTCCTTGGCCTGCCGGTGACCCTCCCCAACTGCTCTTAAGCTCGACAGATACAGTTCTTCCAGGGCTTTCATCTTCTCATCCTGTGCCTTCTGCCATTGAGCTCTCAGTGCCTCCTCTAACTGATGCAGGTGTTCTTCTCTCCTCTGCTTTACCTTCTGCCTTATCTGGTAGGAGATATGCTTCTGCTGCTCTCTGACCTGTAGAAATAGCATTTATGTTTGTCAGTAAAGAAAAACACATTACTTCTTGCAGCAAGACTTTCCACAACATAGTCCACCCTCCTTTCATCTTTCCACCTCATCTACTACTCCATTCACAATCTGTCCAGAAAATACTTTCAAGTTGCTGTTACCTTTTTCCAAAATATATAAAATAATTAATTGAATCTTAATTAAATGCTTCAGTTAAAGTCCAAAAAGTGACATACAAGTGACAAACTGCAAAAACTGCTTGAACTCCCCTCCAAAAATACAACACAATAATTTATGAAAGACTCCTATTACAATTCAACATGGTTTAAAAAAAAAAAACAAAACAACTATACAGAAAACTTAGTAAACATAGTTTATTACTTTCTGCTTTGTATTTTAGGATTTTTTTTTTCTCCACAGAAAGGGTTGTAAAGCACTGGAACAAGCTGCCCTGGGAAGTGATTGAAGCACTGCCCCTTGAAAAATTCAAAAGACATGTAGATGTGGCACTCAGGGACATGGTTTACTGGTGGACTTGGCAGTGCAGTATCAATAGTTGGATGTGATGATCTCAAGGGTCTTTTCCAACATAAAAAATTCCACCATTCTACAATACTATTACCTTGAAATTTAGCTTACAGGAAATAATCAGTTTTCAGTTACTTTTCTTACATTGTTACTTCATCAAATGAAATACAACACATGGAAAAATACAGGCATACCTGTTGCAGCCTTAGTTTTCTCCTTCTCTCATATTCTTCTTTCAGAAACATGGCTTCTTCATTAGGACTAAGCCTCAATGTCCCAGCTGTTGCTAGTTTCCTCTTCATCTTTGGACACGCTGAATAATCAACTTCTAGGAGAACAATGCAAAGAAAATGAGAAATTGTGCATAAATGACACTGGCAAATCAACTATAAAAACAGGATAATGTTTCTGCCATTATGTTGTCAACTCTATCAGGGTATCTGGGTGTGAGAGCTACAACTGTTCCCGTCTCTCCCAACTGGAGGCTGGACTTGAGGATCTCAGGAGTATTTTCCAACCTTAATGGCTCTTAACTCTAATCAATAGCATTGGCTCTGACACACTCCCAAAAGATAATGCTTTTGAACTGCTTTGAGCTGGGTACCAAACTGCAATAGTATCACATTCACAGTGTACACTGCGGACCAGCTACAAGCATTTGCAAAGTCAAGAGTGAACGCCACACCACTCCTGGAAAGATTTAAAAACAGACCTATGGACTACTGAAAAGCACAGCCCAGCAGGGCTGGTCAGCACGTCAGCAGGCTGGTCACTGAGGGGATTCCTACCGAAATACTCTCACAACTGTTGTAGAGAGGAAGAAAGATACAACAGCAGATTTGTCAATGTTTTTGGCTGCAATCCAAGGTTTTCTGCCCTACAGGCTCTGAAACTGTAGCAACAGCCTGCCTACCAAACATTGCCCTGGAAAGCTGAGACTGCTCACCAACGGTTTTTGATTCAAGTTTTCCTAAGAAGTAAAACTTCAAATTATGTTTCCCTCGAGATTTTACTGTGAAACAAGGTTTTTCTGGTTCTACAGACTGCTTCCCATTTGCCCTGTAATTACGATTTTCATATGCACAAAAAAAACCCCAAAACAACTTCTTCCATTTGATATATAGCCTAGTCTAAAATTCCTCTCCCCCCAAATCAAGCTGGATTTTTCCTGGATCTTAAAGTATTTATAACTCTGGAAATATTTGCACGAAACAAGCAACTGCTAATTCTAAAAAAACTAGTGAGCAATTCATATAGCACTAACAGTTTAACCAACATGTTGCACCTGGAAACAATTATTTACAAGACTGTAAAGAAACCACGTGAGGTGTAAAGCCCAAGATCCGTAAGTTACTTTTAGTAAAGAGCTACTAAAGCAACGAATCCCAAGCTCTTTACAGCATAAAGAGGGACAGTAACATCCTGGTTCCTGCCAGCCCTCCCTTAGTCACCCGATGAGGTACAGAAGTTTATCACGGCACAAAATTAAGTAGCAAATTACTACATTCTCTCTCTCTCTCACACACACACACACTTAAAGAGAGGACACATGTAGAGGATGACCAACGCAAACAAAGCGTGGATCTAAAGGATAAGACTCCAGAGATTGCAAACGCCGCGCCTGCCCGGGCTCAGCCGCAGCACAACG
>VYXF01009199.1:288118-313509 GCA_013397295.1 Polioptila caerulea | reverse complement strand
CTGTGCCCGCCATTGCCTTCCCCAGGACCGATCTGAGTGCGGACAGTGCCTTGCTCGCCTAACGCGGCCGTCTCAGCGCGCACCTGGAGGGGTCCGTCAGCGCGGCTCCCTCATAGCACCGCACCAGGAGCCCGCCTCGGAGTTTCCAAGCGCTCGCGTGAGCGGGACACTCACTGGCCGAGCTTGAGGCGCTGAGAGAGCGGCATAAAACGGAATCCTGCTAGTTCTGCCTCACTAGTGTTAGTTCTGTGCAGCGCTGTTTCTGGTTGCACTGTGTCAGTAGAAGGAGTGTCATAGAATGATAAAATGGCTTGGCTTGGAGTTGGGACCTGGAAGATCACNCCGCCGCCCGCCCCGCCGGCCCGAGCCCCGCCCCCGTCCCACGGTAGCCAATTGGAGAGCGGGGCGGTGGCGGTGGCGCGCGCGCCCGGTATAAAACTGGCGCTGTGGGCGAAAACGGCGTTAGATCGACAGATTGCCCCGTGGGGTTTCTCTGTGCCCGCCATTGCCTTCCCCAGGACCGATCTGAGTGCGGACAGTGCCTTGCTCGCCTAACGCGGCCGTCTCAGCGCGCACCTGGAGGGGTCCGTCAGCGCGGCTCCCTCATAGCACCGCACCAGGAGCCCGCCTCGGAGTTTCCAAGCGCTCGCGTGAGCGGGACACTCACTGGCCGAGCTTGAGGCGCTGAGAGAGCGGCATAAAACGGAATCCTGCTAGTTCTGCCTCACTAGTGTTAGTTCTGTGCAGCGCTGTTTCTGGTTGCACTGTGTCAGTAGAAGGAGTGTCATAGAATGATAAAATGGCTTGGCTTGGAGTTGGGACCTGGAAGATCACTGTGTTCCAGCCCCATTCCGGCTATGGCGGCCCTGTGCTTGTAGTGCTGCTCTGCCGATCTTCTAGGCTTGCACATAGCTTCTACAACGGGCACATCTGCGTTGCTGCCTCAACCTCGTAGCTAANCTGCCTCACTAGTGTTAGTTCTGTGCAGCGCTGTTTCTGGTTGCACTGTGTCAGTAGAAGGAGTGTCATGGAATGATAAAATGGCTTGGCTTGGGACTTGGAAGATCACTGGGTTCCAGCCCCATTCCGGCTGTGGCAGCGCCCCTGTGCTTGTAGTGCTGCTCTGCCGATCTTCTAGGCTTGCACATAGCTTCTACAATGGGCACATCTGCGTTGCTGCCTCAACCTCGTAGCTAAACCTTTCCTTTAAAACCTAATTTTTAACTAATGTCTCCCTCTTGTAAGTCTGATGTAATGCTTGCTTCCTTGCTGGTGGCATGTAGCGACAGGACAAGGCAGGTAATGGATTTAAACAAAAAGATAATAGGTCTAGATTAAACAAGAGGATGAAGTTCTTTACTGTGTGGGTGGTGAGGCCCTGGCACAGGTTGCCCCGAGAAGCTGTGGCTGCCCCATCCGTGGAAGTTGGATCCCCAAGACCAGGTTGGGTGGGGTTTTGAGGAACCTGGTCTAGTGGAAGGTGTCCCTACCCATTCCAGGGGGGTTGGAACCAGACGATCCTTAAGGTCCCATCCGAGCCATTCTATGATTCTTCCCCACGCTTCAGCTTTCTTTCTAAAGCAAAGCTGTTCTAAAAGGAACCATTTATCATGTGTGTAAGATTTGCAGCAGTTGGGATTTGAAAGTGGAGACATCAGATATCCTTGATTTATGAGGAATGTAAATGTTATTTGTATTGAGGGAAACAATTCTGCCACACATACAGATGAGGTGAGAGAGGCTGTGTTAGTCTGTTTCTTTGCATGGAGCACACTCCAAGGGTCTGAGCTGCTGCTGCAAAAACGGAAGAAATGTTTGTGACTTAAAACAGACCAGGCACAAAGGAGATAATCACCTTGTGCTGAAACTTGAATGCAAAATATAGCTACTTCTTTTGAAGTTTCTTATAGAAAAAAGGAAAAAAAATATTTTATACTAGGAGCTAACTGTCATAGTAACCCACCATATGGTTCCCTACAGCACTGAAACCAGGAGGGCTGAGATTACTCAGTAATTAGTGGTTTAGTGCATGCAGATGCATGGCTGCACAGGAAATAGACTAAAAAAATACAGAATTCCAAAGAAAAGATATCCGCATAAGGAGAAGAGGTAACATAGCAGTTTTACGTGCTTTCCTCCCTGTCTTCTGCATTTCACTGCTAAACTGCCTCCTTCACAGGCTTTTGCTTTCTGACAAGTGCAAACTACTAACTTGCTGCAAAATACTGACTGGAATAGCTGGTACCAAGTTAATACCTGATTGTACATTAGACACACAGTTGTTTCATTGCATGCATACTGAATAAAATGGACTCAAGAAGTGCATTTCCAAAT
This sequence comes from Polioptila caerulea, assembly GCA_013397295.1. Classification (NCBI taxonomy): domain Eukaryota; kingdom Metazoa; phylum Chordata; class Aves; order Passeriformes; family Certhiidae; genus Polioptila; species Polioptila caerulea. Next base: position 311,175 of record VYXF01009199.1, on the reverse strand, counting down.
GTGTGTTCTAGTCTCCTTATTGGATTTTTTGTCCTTCAGCATTTTCATTATGGCGGTGCTCTCCCCAATAACATCACTTGTAAATAGCTTTATCCTGCAGGTCAACAGGTGAAAAAGAAGTCAAGACAGTCTATTAAGAGAGTAATTGAGATTATGGATTTTAGAATCCTCTACTTATAAAATGTGAAAGAGGTCAAATATATGCTCCTCAATTATACTGTTGAATAAAAAGGATATGCAACCTACATGTGCTGGGTAAGAATTTTGTTTCAAGGGTGTTTTCTGTCATGGTCTTGCAGAATTATTTCTGCTACTGCTTAATTTACATACATATATCGAAGCCCAGGAATTTTAATACTGTAATGTTTTCTACCTTTTGCTACACACATTTGAATTACAGTATTACAGACCTGCATTAATTCCTTCCCCGTGTGAAGTAGATGGTGTTCCTTTTATAAAAGGTGAATAGTGATGCAGCAGTACTGGTGCATTTAGTCAAGGATATATAAAACTGGAGGTACTGGACTTCAATTATTGATCACATTTCTATGGAGGGAAAGGAATTACACTTGCAGAACTTATCTACAAAGTCCCAAGATAGCCAGTGGAAAATTTGAATTTCTTTTCAGGAATAGAATGCTTTTCAAATGTAAAAAACATCTCAGAGTGAATCTACGTGAAAACACAGATTTGAAAGAAATATTTTTAATTTAATGCATTTGAGGTTGAAGAGGGGTTGTATGACTGTGAAAGCCACTGACGAGTTGGCCTGCAGTGCACAGTCAGGAGCTCAAATCACAGTACAGGCCTTGTGCTGTTCCAGAAAATGTCTTTTGAGAGCGGACTGTTTGTACTTCCCTGTCAGAGAGGAGGTTTATTCTGCCAGTAGATGAACCATTGCAAGAGATTTTGGCACAGGCACCTTGCCTTGGTGTGCTCTGTGGGGCCGTTTGCTCTGAATGTGAGATCCATGAGGCTGGAGTTGACTTTGTGTGGCCTGAGAGAAAATATTCTCTGTCTCATGGGCAGGTTGAGCAGACCAGCATAAGCAACCTATATCTTTTACTAACACACAGGAACACTTGCTCCTTTTTTCATCAGAAAGTCTTCACTGTCCACTCATGTCTCTCAGCTGCACAAGGGAAAGATGACTTTGTAAGCTCTTCTGCATCTTTAGCAGGGAAGATCTGGTTTTAAAGGTTTTCTGTGAGCTAGTAATGGAACAGTACAAACACTTGACAGCTCACCTATGCACAGGACTTGGCACTCTGCACGAATTAAGTATTCTCCTTGAAAAACCCTGAAGGAAGAGCTTTAAAAAATGTGTCATATTCAGACACGATATCCCCCTGCCCTGGGTCCTCTGACACATCATTATACATTACTGCAGTTATCTGCTTCCTTCTTGCTGATAACTGAAGTATCAGATTGAAATGAGTATGTACCTCAGTCTGCACTGGCCTTTCCCTGCATTCAGTATTCCTCAATGTCACATCCCACACTGTCAGATAGTCTTAAAAGTTCCCCTATGGTTCATTTTTTTTTGATGTGTGATTGCTTCTCCCATGCTGTTCTCTTTTAGCACCTGGCACCTGATGTCTAATTATCATGCCCATCAGGAACTGACATGATGTGGTTTTACAAATGTTTGTAATCCTCCAGTTCATACATTTTCAAAACTGCAAAGTGCTTTTGTTAAATAGTTTGCAGTAAGTACATTCATGTGTAAGCCTTGCAAAAAGTCATGGAGTTTTCTAAGAAGCAAGATTGGCTAATCTTTATTTTTGAGGCTGACTAATCTGCCATGGTCAGCCTGTGCAAGCACAGCCCATAATAGTTTCTGCCTGAGACTGATTCAGAGATAAATTTTCTTGACAGATGTGGAAGAATAGCTTTTGTTATTATACTCTGTGTCATGTAACAGAAAGATGCAAAGCTACGCTTTTCAGTACCAAAGCAACTGCATCCAGAGCTGTGCCTGTATAAATTCTCAAGGTGCAGATTCTGCCCCAAGAAAAGATGGCACAGTTTAAAAAAGGAAAAGAAAAAAGAAGTAATACATGAGGCATAAAAGGCTATGTAGCTGGCAAGAGGATAATTATGTGTAATTAAATACAGTATACATCCTAAAATTATTGTTCTGGAAGGAAATGTCTGTAAATTCAGATGTGGTTTTGGACATATATGGTGTTATCTTACAGTTTTAAAAAAAAGGCATGCTGTCCTATGACATTGATCCAGAAGCTCTTATTAGGAAACCAGGCTCATTCTCTGTCACAAATGCTCCTGGGATTTCACCCAGCATCCTTAGCCCAGCTTAATGATTTGGGTTTCTGGAAAACAACCAGCCTTGGGGTGGTAAGAGCAGCAACAAGTGACTAAGAAGTTATCATTCATGCATGAACCACTGTGCTGCCTAAGGTCATTTTAAAATGGGCTCTCAAACAAATGAACTCTCCCAGAGCTTGAAGCCAACAGAACTGAGCTGGATTCAGGTTTTTACAGACAAACTTGTGTACCTGTTGCATATCTTCAGAACCAGTCTGCCTAATTACTCAGTGATGCCAGCTTGTGTAGACTTGTACAATGAAAACTTGGTGTGTGCACACTGATTTGCTAAAATTCTTCTCTAAAATATTTGTGAACCATACACAGAATTTTTTCCAGTTCTTAAAATATGCATAGTAACTGTGCACTAAAAGGCCAATTATGCTCAGTTCAGTGAGTTTACAGCTGGTCTTGGCCAGCTTTTCTCAACTACAGTGCCATATCTTGTTTGGCTAACCTTCCTGAGTTTCTTCCTGTAATATCCACTTCTATTCAATTTCAGAAACTATATTGAATATTCCTTTCTTTATTGCAGGTAGTTTTAACCTACCTTTGGATTTTCTGACATTTTCTTTATATAATAGATTCTACTCCAGCAAGATCTCTTAAATGGCTTGAAAATTTGCCTTGTAGGGAAAGCTCTCCTTATGTGATGAAAAATGCCTTTTTAGTTTAGTCCTATATTTGTAGTAAGCATTGTATTTTCAGCATGTAGTGAGGGTGAAAGGAAAAAACTAAGATTTTTTTTCTAATTTCAAAATGATTACTTTTTCTCCAACCTAATTTGACTTGTTCTGTATTGTTTGCCCCCTCCATTTGATGGCTTGTGTTTATTACATTTTATACAGGAGGCATGGGAGTTTTCACAAACTTCAGTTTCTCTCAGATGGGCATCCAAATGCTGTGCCATAAACAAAAAAATTACTGTAAAGACATCCTGAAGAACAGCTTAGGGCTTTAAGTCTACAAGTCTCCAAAGAAGAGGTTTAGTTAAAGTTCTGGATAAAATCATAAAGAATGAAATTGTCAGGACCTGCCAATATATTGGCCAATTCGAGCACAGAATCTCAGAATCCTTTTTGGTGTCCTATTAGTCATTTATCCATAAAGCAATTAATAATATGTGTTAGGTACTCCGTTTCCTTAATGCTGGCTTCTGCTATCTCTCTGATAACTCACCTGTACTGTGGGTGACATACAGGATATGATAGAAGATGCAGCTCTCCTCTTGGGAACGCACATGTCATTATTCTTGGATAGCTGCTATAACATCTTAATATTGTTTATGAAATACCAGCAAAAGTGTTCACAGCGTAAAAGAGTGGATCCTGGTTTGATCAAGACCTTCATGCTGTAAATCAAAGAGACTATATGATCAGACAGACTTGTGATATAGCAGATTACACTTCTACTGCAGATTAACTTTGATGTTTTCTTTAGTAGAAAGAAACTGATTATATAGATGAAGTCATTAAAAGGCTTTTTGGATGAAATATATTTCAAAGAGAACCTTACAAAAGGAATGGGTGGTGAAGAAAAATTTGCAGGAAGTGAGAATGAATTTGCACCAAGAGAAGAAATCTGGAAAAGCTGAAGAGTGAACAAATAAGTTCTGAAGAAAGCAGTGGCCATGGAGTAGTAGTTTGTACTGCTCCCATTTCACTCTTTTTAACAGAAACCAATCTCTCCAAAGACATGGAGACATTTTCTGTCATAATTTTGCTAAATATTATAGAAACCAAGGAAGGATGAAAGAACAAAGGGTGTTCAGTGATTGCAAAGAATTAAACTTAGGCAAACAGAGGTGTAAGGAAGCTATTGATGATTTAGATGCTAGTTTGGTAAACTGGAGTCTCGACTTCTGTGTTCTACAAGATGAGAGATTTTTCTGCCTGTAATGCTGGCTTAGGCATTTTGGGATAGTTCTGATAAATGGAATTAAGTCCCGGAATTCTGGTCCTGAAAAGCCTTGCTAAGCTACTATAGCCTAGAAGTTGTTAACATTTTTCAATCCTAAAGATCCATGAGCTTCTAGTTTTGCTGATCTTTATATGCCCAAGTTCTTCTGATGTAGGCAAGACTGAAAAGCTCAGAATCTAAACTTGAACAAGATTCAGGAATTGTTTTTTTTTAAATGTAGATATAAATACATCAACATCTAGTATACTAAAAAGGGCTTTTTTTGTTTTTTATGTGGATTCCAATATTTAGTAGATGTTTGAAGTTAGTATATTCTGAAAATCATACCCTACAGATCTGAGAGCTGGAATTCAAGATATATTCCTTTTCTCAGTATTTCCTGTAAGGTAGTTGGACAGCTGCACCTTTGACTTTACATGGTTCCCTAACAATGTGCTCACATCTTTAGATCATACCTCAAGGTTCCAGCAAAGGCCAGGTGATGTACCCACCAGTATGAGGCTACATCAGCTCTAAAATTGGAGGCATCTATTAAATCTAACCCTTTGTTTCAGATATTAAAGTAATACTGAAGTCAATGAAGGAGACAGCAGCAGTAGCAGAGACAGACATAGGCAGCAGTATCATTTGCCCCAGTAATGTCCTTGGTAGAGCAAAACCACTTTTTCCCCACTGGCCCAATAAAATCGCCTCAATCTGTTTCTTTGGGTGATCAATGCTCATCTGAAATTTTATCACTGTCCTTTTTAGAGGATAATTTAATTGTTTTACATTTATAGAGGTAAGGCAATGACCTTAGATTTACATAGAGCTAATTTCTTTCTTTGTGAGTGGGTACTGCATGATGTGAGCAATTAAGTTTCTGTGGGAGGATACAGGAAACATGATTAATGGATGAAAGAGAGACCATCTAAGGGAAATGGGTATAATACCAAGGGAGATAATGCTTTATTTCATAATACTTATGCAAATATGCCAAATGTTGGAGAATTCAATTAATATTTGACAAATGGATTCTCTATGATGCAGGGTAAACACATACTGGGGAAACAATAAAGCTTTATTGCTTATTATCTGTTAACTTCCTCTCAGACAGGCTGGGTTGCCAGGTCAGGCATCTCATTCCAGTGCAAGTGGCAGGGAACAGCCAGGCACAAATCAGTGAAAGATTGTTTGGATGGAAAAGACTGACCAAGGTTGAATTATTTGCACACATGGCCAATCAGCGCTTCTCAATGAGCTTAGGTCTGCTGCTCAGTCCTCTGCCAAAAGTTAAATTTTATTCCTTGGAAATGAACACTGGTTTAAGAATGAAGGAGACAGAATTAGTCAATGTTTATGTTCTTGATTTTATTTCTATAAAAGCAACACTAGCAGAAAAAACAATAGTCAAGTAAAAACAGAATGCCTGAGCTACTGGAAGACACTGGACTGGGACTCAAAAAGCTGAGCTTCAGTGACCAGTATAAAATTAGGTTAATACTGATGCTATATAAAGGCAATGAATCCTTCAGGCACTGTAGTGATGGGAGACGCACAAATATCTAGATTTACTGAAAACATAAGTTTCTTGCTTGCTTGCTAGTTTCCATACTGCATATGGTATTTTAATCTCTATTCTAAAATACTCGGAGTCTCTATGGAAGATTTAATATGAGGTTTTGTTCTAAGAAATCCTGATCCACAGAGGGAAGGCATTTGACAAGTATATTGAAGCATACTGTCCATTTCAGACCATACAGACTGGGCACTGGGCTAACAAAATGTGATGACAGTTGTGGAGGTAAAGTTTTAAGTATGAAACTCAAGTTTGTCCTTTGGTTGCCACTGCCCTATAGCTGGTATCATGTTTGCAGCCAGGAGCAATTCTAGAGATATCCCTTCAGTGCCTAGAGACAAGTAGTTGGGAAGAACAGGAGAAATTCATCTTCAAAATCCCATGCTCCACAGAAAACCTACTCTTGAAGATGGCATGCCCCTACTTAACTTGGAAGCTCTCTCAACACTTCAAATGAGACATCTGTGACTTTTGCTCCTTTCTGTGAAAGTAAGTGGCTGCTCGGTGAAAACAGAAGTCCATCATGATGCAAACAGAAATGCCTATGTGAGCTATAAACTTAAATATATATTACACAAGGACTGTACTTTTTTCAGTGTAAAGCATGACAGCCAAGTTACCCTTTACAGAAGTGATGCTGCTTTTGCTTCTGCAGTGCTGTTGCTTAGTGGTCAAAAATGTTACCCAGGGCAGTGGAGATTTGGAGTTAATCCTTAGCCTGAAAATGCCCTGTCTCTGGCTAGAAAAGTCTCTTAGGGGCACATACTGTGCCAAAGGGGCTGCTGTGCATCCAGGAATGAGACTGGAAAGAAAGCAGACAGGGCAGTGCCAGAGAGAAAGGTGAGGGGACCTGGAGATCAGGCAAAGATTGAATTCTCAGTGTTCTGAATGATCATTGTATTTTACATGAGGCAACCATGAGATGAACTTCCAAAGCTAACGAATGAATTGAGACTCCGGGTTAGGTCTGTCCTTCAGCCATTCCATTCTCCTGGAAAAAACGAGCCATGCTCAGCCCCCACTGAGGGGGGAAGGCTCTGTGCAGTGTGTCCTGAGCAGAAAGAAGCTCTGAGGTTCAGGAACAGGGGACTGCTCAGACACCTGTTATCCTGAGGATCCCATACTGGCCAGCCACTAAGCCCTTGTGTGGCATTCTGGGCTACCCTGCACAGTGTCTAATTATTTTCTCCTGGAACAGAGAGCTGACATGCATAATTTAGTTGTGTTCCCCTGCTGAGCCCAGACTTGGTGAGGCATAAATAGGTACTCTGGATCTCATCCTCACATTATTTAGTTGTGCCTTTTCCCTTTGCTTTTGACTGTAGGGGAGGATATTAGCCCTATTTGCTACTTGCAAGGCATGTGTTAATTCATTTTGATTCACTACGGCCAAGTTACAAAATCTTAAAAATATCTTAATCTTTTCTACTAAGCCATCTGTTTAAATCAGAGATAATAAATTTTAATTAAAATGGATATTTTCCCAAGTTTATTATTTCTTTTAACATGCAATTTTGCTGTGATCTTTGAGTTATTGCCTCCAACAGATGACTTCCCTGTTGTCAGGGTTGATTCTATCTCAAAGTGTATTAATTTTAGTTAAATGTGTCTTGGCAGACATCCACCACTGGAATGAGTGCTGAACACCACGGAGTATTCTTCTAATTGAACATAAAACTCAGAGATTTTTTTCATATGATTCTTTGCTATACAGTGTGTGCAATTAGATTTAATGAGCTCATTTTCAGGACAAGTTGGTCAAACCAGTGCTAGTGCTAATTTATAGAGGCTACAGAAAAAGTTACTTGATTATTTTCTTTTCTAAATTAAAAGTTTATAGGAAATATTGTCGCTGCTTTTCCTTTTAGCATGTGAATATACAAAAACCTATTTTTGGAAATAAAATTATTTCTCTGATGTGGTTTCCAATGATTGTTGTAGAAATATTGGTTTTTCCTTGCAAATGTTTTGGCAACAAAGCTAAGTCTAGCATGTTCTTACATCATGTTAATGAGCCCAAGCTGTGTATCATGATGACTGAGGAACCAGTAGCAGGGTAGCTCTCATGGCACAAATGGAACAAGCCAGCTTGAAATCCTGTGTAAACACTTGGCAGCTGGTGACCAAAGCCACTCTAACTACACTGCCAGCTCGAGAGTTCCATGCAAAAATATTATTGGTTAATACAGAACTGGTTAACAATGTTTTCCTCTGGAAATATTATCTCACTGGACACAGTCACATGGCTAAGACAGAAGGAAGCTTTCACCATTACTGACTGTTTTCATCAGTCCTTGCAGACTGAACAGAAACCTGAGCTGCTCTGCACTGGAAAGCTGTGTCCTACAGACCTGGTTCAAGAGACCACAGCTGAGCCCCTGGAAAGATTAGAACGTGAGAGCTGTTCAATGAGCCTCCTCATCATTGCAGCACTAGTAGAGGGGATAACAGAAGGAGGCTGGCCGGTTGTTAGCTGAAGATGCAATGCAAAACATTGGTGTTAACACACTTTTGAGGAGAGTGGCATCTGAAAACATCCAGGAGATCCCAATACTTGAGTTGGTCATTCATAAGGAAGAGCTCTTTTATGCGGTATCCTTCTGTCCTCTACCTTTAATCTAATGTCAGTGGATAGATGATGGGAGCTGGTAGGCCAAGTTTCTCTTTACATGTGAGGAAGTGGGTATGGGAGCAGCTCTATGGGATGCCTGCTGCTGGGAATGCGACCCCGACTCCTGCCCTTTTCTTCTCTGCATGCAGCTGCATGGCTTCCTTGCACCTCCTTCACCAGCTGTTTTGTTCAGACAAGGCACTTGCCCCAGGGCCATCCCTTTCCACATCTGCAAAATGGGAATAATGCACCCATTTTTAAAAAATGCATTGAGAATTACCAGCATGAACCTCAGAACAGGGGTGGGAATTATTGCTATTGCAGTTTTACATGCTTCTACTTGCTTTGTGACAGTGTCCCATGAATGCTCCATAAATTGCTAATTCTGAGTTACTAAGAATTACAGTCATGCTTCTGTTTGCATTGGATAGACATATACCAGGGCTTTCATGCCTGGTATCCTTGCTGCTTCTTACAAAGACACTTCTTATTTATATACAGAAATAATGAGACAGAAAAATGTTAAAAGGATTGCCTGAAAGCTGCAGATCACTCCTGGCAGTAATTATTTATCTGTCCACCATTTCGTCTGTGTATATTTTATTCTCTCTCAGTCTATATATAATAACAAATTACTTAGCAGAATCAAAGCTGCCTATTTTAAACTTACAATGCTCTCTTTGGATGGGTACACAAGCAAGCTGCATAGTGTAGGACATATGCACATGCTACGCTTGGTAATCCTTTGGTGTTAATTTATTTACCTGCATCTGGTCGCTTTCCAAATTGAAAGGATCAGTCTTCCCTCCCAAATGAAAGAGATAATGGGAAAATTGTTTGAGATGTTGTAATGAAAGCCAATATATCTTTAGCAGAGTAGGTTAAGCATGAGTGCCTTGTGAGATGTTTCTTTTCACCTGTAAAGTACAATTTTTGCACTAACAATTTGCATTTTACAGAGTCAACATTAACTAAATATCCTTGACATATTTCTGAAGAGAGGATAATGTCATTTACTTCTTTTACAGATGAGGAAACAATATTGGATTAGCATGGTAACTCGATTGACTTCTGTGGAGTCATTCCAGATTTACACCAGTAGAAATTACACTAACTCTAGTCCTTGATATAATAAGTCATTTGTTCATGGTTATCTAGTCACAAAACTGCACACTCAGGAAGAGAAATTGAAAACAGCCACATTCCATTTGCTGCCATAGTATGACTTTCTACTAATATAGCATCTATAAACCTTTATCTAGGATATTATAAAAAAACCAAAACAACACGCCACCACAGACTCTTATATTTTTCTCCTACTTGTGTCTAGAAACAATTGTTGTGTCTAGAAAGGTCTGTGAAAATAAATGAACAACAATAATTTTTTTATAAGCTTCTACTTACAGAAATGTAAATATTTTTTCTGAGTAAATTTACAAACAGAAAAGAATGATGGGCTTCCAAAGACTGCAAATGAGCAAAGAATGTAAGTTAAATGTCTTTTTATATGCAAATACTTCATTACATTTGGGGGAATTTCTTATTTTCTCTCTGTCTCTCTCTTTATTTTAAATTGAAAGTATAAGAACAATGGGACATCAGTCCCATTTACTGACTTCAATTTACTTATGAATATCCAGAATTCACTTTCACCTTCCAGGGTGCCAGTGCTACCTGTTGGCATTTGAGGTCTGGAGTAACGTGGGAGTCTGCTGACTTCTCTAGACAGAATGCTCTGCAGAAATTAGGGGTCTACACTATTTCTGATAAAATAGAAAATTTTTTTGGAACACATGTGGTCACTCCCAAATAACTGCTGGCAACAGGATTATTTCTGAAACAGTGTAAGTTAAAAATGCTTAAAAATACAAATTTCATGTCTCCAGTTAAATGAGTTCTAATGTATTAATTATAAAAATGCTCATCTCTCATTTATGATGGACTTGCTGCAAGTGTGAGAACTAGAGCTGAAATTCAGCCTTACACAGAGGATCACTACCAAGCTTCTTCCCTAAGCCCCATTCAGAACGAGATAAAAGTCCCACTCATTAATCTCCTTTTCTGGACTGGCCCTTATGCACTGGCCAGTGTCACCTCACCATGTCTCAGTGGCAGCCCGAGAATTCAAACTCCTCTTGAAAACAGGTTAGGAGATAATTGTACCCAAATCTTGAGTATTCCAGACGAAATAGTATCACAGCAAACGCTATCCCAGTCTCCTACACCTCACCATTTATGCAGAATTCTTTTGATATCAAAAGACAGCTGGGAGCTTGGAACAGTTCTTGGATAAAGCAGTTCTCCCAGTTCAGAAACAAGAATTTTCACTCCCTTCTCTTCGTAAAGTCTCATGGCTGCCAAACTCTTCCATAGATTTTATTTTCGGACTTGGATACAGCAAACAAGGACTGCTCCAACTCCTTTGGTATTCAGTGGGAACAATTCAGGTTGACTTCAGTCAGATTGGTTCAGGCCCTTAATCTCCCTGAATGTATTAGAATTTGAACAAGCAGCAAACACCACTACTACCAGAGAAAAGAAGGATGACATAAAAATATTTCCAAACAGAAGAGATTTACAGGACAGTTGGAATTACAGCACATTTATTTCCTTTAAGTTAATGAGTGGCATGATCCAATAATAGTTGTGTCTTATGCTTTGCATAATGATCTCAAGGCATTTCATAATCAATTAACAGCTCAAGCACGTCATCATTACAGAACATTTTACAATAAACTATTAGGAATTAATGTAGAGTGAGCTTTCCATCATCACTAAACAAACCACTACACAGCTAGGATCCATGCCAAGCAGGCTTTCAATTTTTTCTTGAAGATTATACACATTCCCTGAAAGCAGAGGATAAGTCCCTGTGCCAGGAATTTCTATTTGCCTCTTCCTTGCCACCTGCAAATTTTTTATTTAACCACTTCTCTGTACTTTGGTAAGATTAATAAATTCCAGTGGTCTGTGCTGCATTACCTTAAATTCAGATATTTAGGACAAGATGGATCACAGTAAATGCAATATGGAGGAGTTACACTCCTGGATTGAAAATCAGTCCCGACAGTGATTTCATGTATTTCTGAAGCATTCCTTAACAAATTTGTGGGTAAAAATTCCAAATAAACTTTTGTTGCCTCCTCACAAGTCTTGCTACTCCTATTTTTTTTCTGTTTGATAATTCTGGATATATCCCTGCCTCCTCAGATTAAACACAGTGAAGAGGGAGACAGCACTTATGTAGATTATTCCAAGATGTTGTCAGACCTAGAAATAAAGTGCCTGGCCCTCCCAGGTATTTTAGGGCAGCAGTTACACAATTAGGCTCCTTTTATTCCAGAGATAATGTCTGGGTCTAAAACTCAAGCTTGCACCTGAGCAGCTCCCTCGCCTGGCCATAGCGGGGTATTCCTTCTGCACCTGGAGCTCTCCCGGCTTCCCCCACTAATCTGCCCAGCAACAATTTGTCCCTTCCTATCTGCAGCAGCAGCCTCGTGTAAGCGCCGCGCTCCGAGATCAGCTGCAGCAATTTATGGTATGATTTACAAGGAGGGGAAAAAAAAAAAAAGCTGCTTCTTCAAAGATTCGACTCTTTAGACATCTGACTTTTGTCCCCCACCCTGACAGCATCACACAGGACGTAACTTTTAAGGAGTTTAAGCGAGACGTGTTTTTGTTTAACAAAGACAGCACACAGTCTATGATTAATCTTTTGCGTGAGAGACATGGCAGTTTCCCCACTGTTATGCAAGACAATATGGTTTGATTGCTTCTGCCTCCCGTTAAGCCTCCAACTGGAAATGTGTAATATGAAATGAAGTGCAGTAAAACAGATAAGAACGTGCTGAGGTAGTTAAAACAATACTGGAGTAATTAAGGCTCTGTTTCTGTATTAGAGACAAAATAAAGCCCACTGTTCGGTGGGATGAACACGGCAGGATTGTAAGGCTGCCAATGACACATCTCTATACAGAGCAGAAGATGTGAGAGTCCAAGAGTTGTCCCAACGGGAAGATGTGAGAGTTGAAAAGCTGTACCAGTGGGAAGATGAGAGTTAGCAAGAGCTGTCCCAGTGTGCAGACAAGAGATACCAAGAGCTGCCCTAATGGGGAGATGTGAGAGTCCAAGAGCTGTCCCATAGGGCAGTCAACAGACCGGAACCTACAAGTCTGGAAGTATGGGAGCTGCACCCTGAAGATTCCAGCCAGTTCCAGTGGGTTGCAGCTGATTCCAGCCTGTTCTGCTCTTGTCAGGCGTGCCCCTTTGTGATAGAGGAGTGGCCCAGCCCCTCCGTTACATACTGTGCTCACAACAGTGTCCTGCAGGCTCACAGGTTGTAACAGTGCCCTGCACACTTGCACGCTGCCCTAAAAGCAGAGAAGTTTGACAGTTAAAGGTGCACACTGGGAATATTTGGTTTATTTAAAGGTTTTTAGGAAAGGTTCTCCCCCAAGCAGAAGCAGGAAGAAAGAACTGTTCTTGCAGCAGCTATAGCAGCAAGTGACATTGTGACAGGTCACTATATTTTTGCTAATATGTATTGTGTTGTTATTATGCACTTAGAGCTGTGGCAACAACAAAGACTGAATGCCAGTGGCAGAAAAAAATCTAGCAGCAACTGACTATATAAAACATGAGGAATTCTTCCTGTGCATGAAACATTAAAAAAAAAAAAGAAGCCAAGAGCTCATTGCTTCCCTGCACCAAAAAAGATTAGGTACTGCCCAGAAGAGCAGCACTGAACGGAATATATCTTATTTATACTATATCATGCAACCTGATTACAAAAAAAGAAGAAAAAATCAAACCAAACAACCTGCTCTGCTCCAGACAGCTCAGAATCCAAGCAATAAAGTGAAGCTTTGCACTAGGCATCTGATCCATCAGTTCTGCTCTTTTGCCCTCAGTACCCTGTAACTTTATAGAGATTGGTCCCCTCCTGTGTTCTGACTCTTAAAAAGAGTCATTAATTCCTGAGTCTTTTGTGAAGTAATGGTCTCTCTTCTTTGGACAAGAGATGCAGTCTGTGCACAACTGTTAAGTTACACCCATAGCTGTGCACTCTATGCAGTGTATGTGAAAAAGGGGGCAAGGGCAGAAGCATAGAGTCCCATTGGCTACAAATGGGATACATGACAATAAAGGAAAAAAAAAATCCAAACCTTCAAAAAGATCAAGGGAAAATGAATGAAACTATTATCTCCGAAAGAGATACTGCCTTTCTTTCTTTTCCCTCATGCTAATCACGCCTTGTCCTGTATGCAGCCCTCATCTCACTTTCCGATGAGGGGGATACTCACGCAGTGTAGCCTTGCTGAAACTGAGAGTATTCTTACTATGTCTCCCAGAGTGACTGTATCAATTGACCCGACTCATCATCTGGAAGTGGCTTGTGAGCCAAGCCCAGCTTTCTGAGCCGTCAGCCGAGCGATGCTCACGGCTGTCAAGCTCGGCAAAGCCGGCCCGTTCCCAGTGGTGAGCTGCAGTGATGGAGCGGGTGCAGACTTCCAGCAGTAGCTTTCCCTAAGAGCTACTGCTTCACACTCCCCTTGTGACACAGCAAATAGGAGGGCTGCTCTACCCTTGTTCCTTCTGCTTGATCAAAAACCAAACCACTGCAGCCATTATTTCTAAATAATGGTTAACTCCAGAGGAAGGCATACCAGTACCAGCCCAGGTCTTGTGACCAGTGTACTGCTACTAAATTGCTTTGGATTAGGTTTAAGGCTGAGCTCTTCTGGGCCTGTTGGATGCTCCTGGTAAGTGTTTTTACCTAACAACTCACTGATAAGGATTCGAGTTTGAATGCAGCCCAGGACAGAAGTGCCCCAATTACTCCATTTGCCTTAAAGGTTTGAGCTTGTTTTTCCATGGAAGTGACATAATGTCAGAGTTATAGAGTGCTCTGAATTTCTGTCTCACCACCTTTGCTGAAGCTGTTCCACTCTATGTAGAATAATTGATATCCACTGGGACCTGAGAGAGTATGGCTTGTAACTCTGTGATTAAGGGGGGACTGGAGAAGGAATGGAGTTTCTTGTCTGTTCTCCAGGGAGTATATGAGTTTTAATTTACTAAGTATGTTATGGAAAACTTAAGATGAATGCTAAGCAGGCAATGCACAGTGACACACCCATAAATTTGCTCATAACACTCTGTGGAGATGAGCAGCTGTGGTTGAGGAGCATCTTTACCACTCCCTTCTCCTACTTCTCCTGTGTGGATCACAATTGGATTCTGGTGCCTTTTGAAATGACTTCAAACTGTGATCAGTGCAACACTCTGGGATAATCCACAATATTGGCGGATCAAGTGCAACCATACAGGTGTAGTGCAGTGGAGCAACTTCCTCTAACTATAAGTAAAGGGGAAGAACCAACATCTCCACTCTGCTCCTTGGATGCAGAGTTTAAATCAGCTCCTGTTTCATTGCTCCTGGGCAACAATGCCAGGCTATGGTAAACTTCAGAAGGTCCCTAAGATGAAGTGAAATGTATTTAAAGTTGTTGGGGTGTTTTTTTAATGAGCTTGACAAATAACATTTAGCAAAAATAATTAATACAGTCTACAGAAACTAGAAGATTGCCATTGATTTCAGAGGGTCACAGATGTAACTCCAAACCAATAATCTTAATTTTTAAAAATTGTTGATAAACTAGACTAGTCACACTTTTTAACATAAATATTTTGTTTGGAAAGCACCATTTCTACAGAAGTGGGGGAGTTTATATAAAATTATCAATTTCAAAGCAGTTTCAATTAGGAAATAGTAAAAATCTTCCTCTTTCCATATTCTCCAAATTAGAAATGTTTAACGTCAATATGGTTTGCCATTTAGTGATGAAACTAAAAAAAAAAATTAAATTGAAGCAAAATATTTGGACTAGAGTAAGGTAAAACATGAGAAGTCAACTAGAATTATTATTTTTTTAATTTAAAAATTTAATGGAGAAAATTTTCATCCCACTCATCTCCCTGTCCCTTGAAACCTTTGTCCCACTTGGAATAAGGAAAACTTTGGTCCCATTGGGAATAAGAAAAGGGATTTTCAAGATTTTGACAGACATAAAAAAGTATTTCCCAGCTTTACCAAATAGCCTACTGTGTCTCAGAGCTGCAAATATAGTTTGCAAATCTTGCATCTGTTTTTTGTTTACAGTGATGGTAAGATATCTGTGTAGGTAAGTCAGGTTTTCCATGACAACAGTGTGTACTTCTACATTTCTAGCTACTGGTGGTTCTTGAAAACACAAGAACAAAAGCATACAGAAAGAGAACCTTAAGCAAAAATAACCCAGCAAGACTCTCAAAAGACAGAATTCGGTAATGCATTGAGTAACCAAGCTTGTTCAAGTAGGTAATTGTATTAGTATTGACTCAGTGTAACCATCTCTCTTTCATAAACGAATGCTTTGCATGACTGGTTTTATGTGAGTATAAATGCATTGGATTTTTTCTTGTTATTGAATTTTGTAGGAAAAAAACCCCAGCTACACAGATGAACAGGTGAAGAGAACTAATATCTAATACTTTGTATGAAAGGAAGTATCAAACATACGTAGCAGTGAATCCAAATGTGACTAGAGATTATATAACACCTACTAGGGTGTATAATCATGTTTATCTCCACTGGGAAAAGATCCAAAGCCAGAACTCCAAATCTGAAGCCATCAGGAATGCACTATTTCAAATACCCCCACCCCTGACTGTGGGCTTCTGTGTGGGTCCAGTTTCAAAATAGAATTTCATGCCCAGCCCAGCTTGGTGAGATTGCTCCCATAATGCCTCATGCTGAGTAGCACCTACTCATGGAAGTTACTAGACTGAAGGAGAAGGGGGTAAGAGTATCTCCCCCCTTCACTTCTCACAACACTGAAAAAAAAATAAAAATTGCAATATATATCTTTGCATTATAAGTATAGAACCTTGAGGGGGGGAAAAAAAAGGAAAGTTATGAATTTGGCCTCTGGGATCCAAGGAACTGAATTATTAAGAATGTCCACAGATGTAATATTAGATATTATATTCATGGATACAATGTGGAGAAAGACTTTGGAATTGAGCCCAGGAAGAACTGCTGATACCAGACAGTTCCTTATGCTTCTCCTAAAATCTCCAAGTCTGATATTAATAAATAAAAGGGTTTAGGGGCTAGAATTAAACCTGCATAGTTTTATGAGGAACAGGTTTTTACTGCCTGGTTCAATCTGCATGGCAATATAACCCTCAGACTTTACAGCTGAGTTACAAACTTCTTTTCAGAGGCAGGTCAACAGGAATCACACATTCTCGTTTAATCATGTTATGCATGAAAATGTTTTATAGTGACATCATTAGTGATATTACTGGAACCCATCTGCAGCCAGAATCTCCTCCACTCCTCCACCCAACTGTAAGCATAAACCCCCAACCCTTCCTTTCTGAGAGAAACATCTTATGACTGATCTCTCTTCCTTAGGCCCAAAGCTGAGTCATGAACAAGACATTACAGCCAGCCAGTGTGAAATCTTCACCCTCTCTAGCCACCAGTCTACACTATCCAGCATCTCACTTTTAAAGGGTTTGGTGGAGGAAAAGATCATTAACAGGATATCTGGCCAGTTTTGCCCAGGCAAGTGAGGGGGCAAGGTAGAGAAAACTTGCTAACCACTTCAGGAAATCATCTGAAGTCCTGAGAGATGACATTTAATTACATATATTAGTGTAATACAGAACTAAAAGTATTATGAGCAAAGCAAGGATTATGGGCACAATTCTGCTCACTATACATACCACAATCCACAAAGAAAAGAAACTGTTCATGGATTCACGGTTCCAGAAATCAAAAAAGAACTACAATGTCTCCAGCCTGTATCCTCAGTACAGGGGCTGTAAATTTCTTCCAGATGATTTAAGCATCCATCTTCCAGATGATTCCAGATGATATTTTGTAGAAAATAAAAAAGTCTTTGAAAAAAAGCAAAGTTATAGTGAACCACCACTTCTTGTGAAAGCACCCTGCTGTTTAATTATGCCCACAGATTGCAATTTATTTCAAGGTTAAATCCATCCCACTCTGCTTTTGCAATATCATCAAATGTGAAGGCCCATCACAAAGAATTACAGTGACATCCATGTCAAAAAGCACAGAACCCATCTTTCCGCTAAACTTGCTAAGCACAAAGCTGGATAATCCTGCTATGTGATTTTCCAATGTTATCTGGAGATACCCACACTCCCTTTAATTATATAATTTACTTCCAGAGTCACTGTAAGGTGATCATCAGGGAAGCAAGAGGAAGCAGAAGGCTCTGTTATGTGCCGGAGAGAATGAAGGGCATGCTGTAAACAATATCTATGTGCCAAATGCTACTGAATCTTTCAACAGATCATTGAGCAGGCAACAGCTCTGGTCTGGAAATACACTGATTGTTTAGAAAAAAGTCCACAACCAAATTGGTCCTTTGGATATCTGGCTGCTATGATTTTGGAAAAATATAAAATAGCTCACGGCATTAGTACATTTATATACATAAGGGAAGCAAATTATCAGCTGAAATTCATGGCACTACACATTAACTTTAAAAACTAAGCTTTTTACACATAAGTTCCTCCAAAACATTTTGTCCTCTAACATCAACAGCAACAGAAGAAGCTGATGGCTGGTGTGAGAATCTTAATTGAAGTGACAGCAAGACTTTGCCAGTTGAGTATATTTTTATGTCAAGAAGAAAAAATAGAAAATGTCAAACTATACCTAAAAGTAACTACAAGCATGTAAGCTAATAAAATTAGTTTGCACTTCATTCTTTAAAAGTCTCAGCTCTTCCTGTAAACCGTCAACTTCCTACAATTCCTAAAAGTTCAGTAAGAGTTGAAAGCACTTAGTAAGTCGCAGGAAGTTGCTCAGCACTTCGCCATGGTGTTTATAGAGCAGAGTTTGAAAGTCTGGCTGGTATGACAGGTTCTTCAGAGAGAGACATCTTCAAACAAAGAAGATTCTTTCTCAAGTGTAAGTCTTCAGGGATTCACTGTAAGTCACATAGCTGTTAACACATTTAGGTTGATTGAATGTGAGAATGTTGTATGTAGACATCAGCTTTCAAAAGTGTTGTGATTTAGAGAGCTGCAGGTGTTGCTTTTGTAAATTTCATAGAGTTCAGTGCCAAAAGAGGACACAGCGTGAAAAATTATAAGCAGATCAACTGAAGCATTTTTTTCAGTAGAATGTACTGAAGAAAGCCTTGTCAACTTCTGTGACTTATCTTTCCACTTCTGTAAAACATGGTACAGATGTAACTGTCTAGTCTGACTTTTAGTCACAATATTTAGCTACCTGAAAGATAAAGTATAATGACACACTATACATTTCTCCTTGTTCAGTCTTTCCCACTTTCGGAACTGTGAGCCTTTGAAAGCAGATGACATACTCAATTATTATCAAGTAAATTTTTTATCTGTCATTTGATCTCTTGTGACAGCAGAAGAAATATAAAAAGACTAAACTTGCACTACAGAATTAGCCTGCAAAATATTCTGGCATGTATACAACACACAAAATATAAATTATCTCTCATAAGTTTCTGAAAAATATTTTTATGGTTTTCAGGTAAGATCAGCCAAAGTTCTGGTGATGTCACATTTCTATAATATCTTTCAGAATGTTACATATCATGTTCTGCTGAAAAAGGAATCTTAAAGCCCAAGAGTTCTGCTGCAACCTGGAGTACTTGGGAAAAAGGATAGTCTTAGTGTGTGTTAGTCTTAGCTTCAAATGTTTATTGATCAGATTTGCTCCTTTTGTAAATCAATATAATTCCACTGGCTTCAATGGAGCTATGCCAAGTTAACATCAGCAAATGAATCCAGTCTTTCGTTTTATATCAAAACTCACATCTTCTAAGGGTTATTTTAAGCTCTACGCTGGGCAAACGTTGTGACTGTGAAAGTGTTATTCAGGTTTCAGAAAAAGGATTTCTGCAGGATGGTGACAGTACACACCAGCTTCTTCTACCTTGTCAATATGGCCCAGCTTTCTGTTTGAAGAGCTTTTTCCGTAATTTGTAAAGTCAGAAGAAAGCCCTGTGATCATTTACTTTGGCTTTCTATATAGACAGAGGTCACCATAATTTCTGGGCCCAAATCAGGAAAGCATCCTGCCTCAATTTAGACATTACTATTGCAAATTTTTCAGGATGTATATTGCTTTCCCTTTTTATTTGCTTTCATGTTTTTAATCTCATTCTTAGGGTGAAAATGTTGAGCTTTAAGTTTAGTTAAACAGTCTATTCCTGGATCTTGTTCCATACATAGTTACATCCAGTCCAGAGCTGCTGTGCTCCTTAAAGCACCTTTTTGATATACTTGTTCTAACACAGACTGAGCTCCAAAGATCTCCTCTCCAGAGACAGAGCATTATAGTCTCTGAGACAGTTCAACGAGTGACATCTATCATGAAACAATCACTGAAAACACAGACTAAAAGCCATGTGGATTTCTCACTTGTCCAAGACTACCAAACTACTTTCTAATAATAACTAATGGTCACTTGTATTTTGAGGTAGCTGCTGAGTTAGAAAAGAAAGCATTTATGAATCCATCACCTCAGGTACCACTGTTACCAGGCAATAAAAATTTCTGATCTTTCAGTACTGAAATTACTCAGTGTGTCTTTGACTTCACTAGCAACAGAGAAGTATCATAAGATGGAATTCATCTTACCCCACTTTAAATGTCTAAATCTGATCTACTTCTTATGTACTTTTCATAGTCAGAAAAAGATAAATAGGCACTTCCATGGCACCTCTGTCCCACACAAAGCCTGACAGATCACCTAGTCTGAGTGTTGGAGGTAATTGTGAGATTTCCATGTCGAATCTTATGAGAGAAAGAAGACTCTGACGATCAGATTTAGGGGAAGGCTCACAGGAGATTGATATGAGCAGAAAATAAGGAAAACAAGAACCCAGAGTAAATCTGAAGAAAGAGTGGAACCAAAAAGAAATCAAAAGAAAGGCAAAGCAGTTCTTGGAAGGCAAAGACACCAGCAACACCCAGGGGTGCAACTGCACAGAGGTGGAAAGTATCTGTGCTCTGGTTCCGCCACTTGTTGGAGAAAAAGTCCAAAACTGCCAGAGACTGTGCAAATCACCAATACAAAGCGTCTTGGCCAGCAACATCTGCTTCTTATTGTCACAAAACATTTTGCCAGTTGGGAAGGGTATAATCCGTAAGGTTCTGCCACTGTAAGTTCCCAGAGAAGGAAATAATATTCAAGGGAAAGGTCCTTGTAAGTGTACACATATATGGACCCTGATGTATATGAACATTCGATTACATTTCGTGTTAGAACTTGTAATGAACGCCACAGTTTCTGCACTTCAGTTGCACTTTATGTGCAATTTTTTTCTTGTTCTTTCCATACATACACATATGTTAAACCATATGTATTTATTAAAAGACTAAGCTGCTACTGTCACAGGAGTAGGATACAACAAAAGGACAAAATACTGAATTTGGCAATAGCATTTCCCATGCTTTTACAGTACTGCATAAAACAAATCTATAAATTCTGAGCAGGTTTAGGAGGAGATTACTGCACACTGATAGCTCAACCTGAAAACATTTTCTTTTTCTACATTAAGAATAAAGATTATAATCCTGGCAGCAGATTTTTACACCTTCATCCAAAGGACGTGTAGGTTTATTACCTACTATTACCTACTACCTAGTACAGTGCAATGTCTTAAAATGTGAACCAAACCTTTTACTGAGCTGTACTGCAGACGCCACTGCTGCAATCAATACTCCAAAGAGCCCTATTTTTCCTGGACAAGAGACGTACATATATCCGATATTTGAGGAAGCCAGGTGAATAAATCAATAGCTAAACAAAGATGCACTTAATCACATCTGTTTTGGACAGATGCAGGTTGGAAAACCTATATGGCCCACGCATTGTCTTCTGCTTAAAGCTCAGACAGGAATCTGTGTTTCCTAAATGGCAACATCCTGTTGCTGGGCGTCGCTGAAGCTGGAGTGATCACAGTAGGAAGCAATTGTGTGCCAGCCAGCATTAGATTTACTGCTCAGACTTTTAAGTTCCAGTATAGTTTGTTGTTGGAGTACTTTAGCATAAATATGTAACTTAATGACCGCCAAATTATGTACTTTGTAAGTTTAACAGCTTTCCTGGAATACGTAGCAAAGATTCACACATTCATTTTAACCTTAAATCGACTTGGCTGCATTTTCTTACTTAGAGTCAGCCCAAGGAGGAATTTAATATACATACATAATTTATCTTTCCTTAATGGTTTTAAGCGGTGACCATTATTGGATATTTCTCATGGCACTGCAAGTGATCATTAAACATACATAATAGCCCTACTAAATGAGTAGATAACTCTAATGCCAAAATTTTCCCCGTTCAAAGGTACGTTTATGCATGGAATTGCTGCTATGCTTAAAGGTGCCCCTTTACTTGACATTACTTAATAAAGCCCTTTGAGATAACCACAGTGCGAGGGATGTTTTAGAAAAGCACAATTTTATTTCTTCTCTGATTTAGCCCTAAGCAGTCCAGCACTATTTGAACATCAGCAACAGCACTTCTTTACGACTTCAAAGTCAGAACCTAACCTCAAATTGGCAGTGCACCTCGAGATTAAAACTGTGCCCGGCACTCTGAGAAATGGATGTTTTCAGCAGAAAGAAGAACAACAGGAGGTAACAACACGACTGTCTAGGACCACTCAATTAGAAGTTTTATTAAGGTTACAGTAAGGTGCCTGTCATGAACACTCTCACAGGACACACTTTAAGAAAGGCAAGAAGAAAAGGATGAAACCACTAAGCTTGGAAAGAGTTTTGTGGCTGCTGTCAACCTGGAAGAAGGGCAAGATTCCTCCCAACCAACCTTTTCAGCAGAAAGCTGTGTGTCAGGCACACTGCAACCACTGCAAGCCATAGAAAGGTCTTTCATTTTCAAAATGTGTATTCCTGACAAGAAGAAAAGACAAATGGATGTCTGAGGTCTTACATTTCCCACCAGTTATAGCTATTGTCTGTTCAGGAGCGCGGTGAGAGGTCTCTCCGCAGTACGAGAGCAGAGTGTCTCTGTGGCAGCCCGCCTCAGCCCTGGGAGCAGGGAAGCAGCCGCTGGTGTTTTGGGGTGCCGCCGGTGCAGCGATGACAGCAGCTCCGGCCGCTGTGTCAGGGCTCCTCAGCACACCCAGTCCCGCCGCCCTGCCCTCACAGCCCCTGCTCCCGGACCACGCGGAGCCTGCCCTCCATTTTCATTGTCGGCCCCTTATCGCAGAGTTTCATCAACTCAACAGGCGCTTCCGTCCTGCTGGTACGCGGANACTTTTGACAAGGAAAAAAAAAAAAAAAAAAAAAGAAAAAAAAGGAATGGCTGTCCTGTTCCCCCCTATACTGGCTTTCTCCTTTACAACCCTCTCTGCCCCGTCCTGCGCGCCCCCCCCACACGGCCAGCGGGCCGGCACTTGAGGGGGCCGGGCGTGCCTCACGCAGCAACCCGGCCCGCGGGCTCCCCTCCGGGCGGGACAGGGGCCGGGCTCCCCGGGGCCGGGCGCGGCTGGGGGCGGCGGTCCCCGGGCGGGCGGCAGAGGGCGCCCCGCGTTCCGCAGAGCGGGG
>VYXF01009199.1:239930-287775 GCA_013397295.1 Polioptila caerulea | reverse complement strand
GGGAGCCGCCGCCGGGCCACGCTACTGCCGGGGCTGGGTGGCAGTCCCCGGGAAGCTCCGCTGGGAGGCTAGCGAGGAAAAGAACTGCTCCAAAGACTCGCGGAAGACTTTGGGGGTTTGCGTGTTGTTGCTCTTTTTTTATGTACTTAATTTTGGTTCCCAGTCGCGAGTACAGCTGAGCCGGGAGACGACCGTGAAACCTGTGTTTAAGCAGCCTGTTGGAAAAAAAACAAAACCCAACAACAAAAAAAAAAACAACTCAGGAAAGCATTAAAGGTGACCCAAGAAACAAACAAAAAAATCTGTTCTGAATATAAAAATGCGGGGTTCGTCTCTTTTTCAAAGCACATTCCCTTTATTTATGCGTATTTTATTCCTGTGATGAGCTGTCATGAGTTCGGTGCATAGTTTTGTGGGTCTCCTCATTATTGGTTACCTTAAAAAAATTGTTTTCTGCTGTGTTTCTAAACCGATTATAGTTCAACCCTTTATCTTATTTTCTCGACTGTTTTAAATGTTCTCTTGTCAGAGTGATTTCTATTCCATGGTCCCTATCCTGCCTGAAATGTGTATGATATTTTTATCGGTCTGTGGATTGGTGCCACCCTGGGTCGAACCTCTGGGGGTTCCCGTGTTTCTCTCGGTTTTGAAAATTTGATTGTCAGTTATTTTTAGCTTCGTTCAGAATTTCCTCCTTGAAACCAACCAGAAGTCTTGCAGGAATTCCCCAATGCCCTGTTGAAAAAAAGTGAAATGAGTTTCTCTTTGGTACAT
Source organism: Polioptila caerulea (assembly GCA_013397295.1). NCBI lineage: Eukaryota > Metazoa > Chordata > Aves > Passeriformes > Certhiidae > Polioptila > Polioptila caerulea. The sequence goes on along the minus strand of VYXF01009199.1, from coordinate 287,001 downwards.
TTTTAATAACTTTTTGCTCTCCTTCTGTGTCTTAATTGCCTTTTAGCGGCCTATTTATAACATACAGACCTCCTAAGATGAAGCTAAGAAGAAAACTGTTCTCAACCTTTGTTGAGTTTACTGATTTTTGTCAGATAAATGAACTGCTCCTTGCTCAGCTGCTTAGCTGCTGGTTTCCCTCATGCTTTGTGAAGGGACATCTATGAACAGATGAACGTAGAAGGGACATCTATGAACAGGAATTTTAGGTGAAACTAACAAATACTGCTCAGTATTTTAATAAAATATCTCCAATATTTTTGGAGAACAAGGAACAACCTGTTTCTTTAGTGTATTTTCCAGCCTGGACTTGCATAGGTCTCCCTTCTGCTCCTCGAGTGGGTTTTGGTGGAGCTGTTGGCCACAAATTCAGGGCAGCACAGAAGAGCATGGACAGCTCTGGCAGACTTACAGAGATAAAGACAAACGATTTGCAGAGCTGGGCAGCTTCAGCTGCTGCCAGGGTGGACACTGGACAGCTCTCCTAGGGAGTGCTGAGCACACATTACACCTTTTTGGGATATGATTGGTGTTCACATGGGACCAGTTTGTGTGAGACCTCAAATGTTCAGTAGTGACTGCATGCCTCTTGTCTGTGGAACACTCTCTGAGCTTTGTAGCTACCCCAGAGTGTGGGGTGGAAAAGGGCCTTTGTGGGGTGGGTGACAACCCTCAGTAATGCTGCCTGGCTGATCACTGGCTCATTGCTGCTTGTTTGGAGGGGGGTGTGGGTGCAGTGGCAGCGAGAGAGTGGACTGTGTGCTCACTGGTTGCTGCTAGATCTGTATGCTAGCAAAATACTTTCAATATTTTAAAAAATTGAATCGTATTTTTCTATGCATCAAATAAGCACAGAAATGCTTTTGCATCTCTATATATGTGTATAAAAGATACATGTACTGATTAGGTGATATGACCTATCTTATTGGATGGTAGATATCTTTGATGATGGCAGTGTGTAAGTAATGCAGTTTCCTTGTTCGTTTTCACCAATTTCCCTTCTCCATCGTCTTTCTGCCTTTCCTGTTACTTTGAAGACCAGCAAGGCTTGTCCCAGTGGTGGTGTTGAACCAAGAAACACGGGTGAGGAGGAGCTGTATGAACTCCATGGAGTCACAGGAGATGGGTCCTGATTCAACAGGCAGCACTGCTGCCATGGGGACTGTGCTCAGAGAGATACATTGATCTTTTGCAGTGCTGTTGGACTTTAAGGGAGCTAACCTTGAATTCTGTCTGCTGAATTGGGCTGGGCTTGGCTTTTACTGCTACAGGTGTGCTTCAGCTGGTCCCAAAGCCATCTGAGCCCTTTGAGAATGGATCTGGCATCTCATTCAGCTCCTGGTGCTTCAGAATAAAATCATCTAATGTCCATACTAATGTCTCCATCATGCACTGCAAGAAGTATCCCTGGGTGGATTGCCATGACATGCAGTAGCAATTTGTGTTGCATGCCAATATAGATTTCTCTAGTTTTTGGTTCATTATGTAAATGTTGTCGTGCTTGGAGAGATTGTCCTGCTAAGATGTTTTGCCTGTTGTCTTCTCTGGAGGTCCCCAAGGCTGATGGCTGTACAGGACCGCCAGAGCAGTGGCAGGGCTGTAAGCCCACAAGTTCTGTAACAAGGTGAGGTTGTTTTTTAGAAGGTGAAAGATCCTGAGGTGTCCATGATGCTGTTTTGGGTTTCTTCTTTTTGGTTTGTTTTGTTTTTTTGTTGGTTTTTAATTTTTTTTCATTATAGCAGTAACAGCTTCCCAGTAAGTCCTGTATTCAGCTGAGAAGTTACCTTCCTTTCTGCTCATTATGGGAAAGAGTTACGTTGGCAGATGTGGCCTGTGTGAGGATTTGCTGAGCTCTTAATCCTATTTGTGGCTGATAGGCCATGCAAATATGGAAGGGCATCTTGTTCAGTATAGGAAGGTCTTAACTGCTCGACACCTTGGGGAAACGTGCTGTTAAAATGCTGTAATTGTTTTATCAGCTACAGACCACGAAGTTGCAGATGTAAAATCCTGCAGCAGTGCACACTGCCTCCCCCAGCCCTTTTTTTTCTCTTTTTTTTTCCTTCTAGTTGCTTGTTTGGGGTTTTTGAGAGCGATATTTTACTTAAGACAAACCATTAAATAATTTCTATAGCTAACAGAGGGACCACCTTTGTATACTGAATGGGGGAAGCAGCTAGAGATGAGATATTTGTGACCCCTTTGAGCACATGTATATCTTGAGGAGATGAGAATGTGTGATAATATTCTCTCTGTTGTCTTTTGCCCTGTTACTAGTTTAGTTTCAGGATGGTTTTTTTTTTGGTCTTTATCCTTCTTTCTTTATTGTGCACTCATTTTAGATGCAAAGAAGTTAGTAACTTCCTACTTTCTTAAAAGTGTGAGCTTTTGGGTGTCTGTGTACCTAGAAGTTTCTGACCACTGTTGTCATTAGAAATCCTGTAGAATTTCTTAAAAGGTAGGGCATGTCCCAAACAAATTACATTAAAGTTCTGAAAGTACAAGCATAATTTTAAGTATATGATTGACTTGTCAGAGGGCTTATCTTCCTAGTCCATCAGTGTGCTGGCCAAAACTTAATGTAAATGAAATAATGTGCAGTGAACTTTCCACTGCAGTTTCCGGTGAGTGTAGAAAAAAACAATTTTTTGCAATTCATGTGTGCTGTTTAAGTAGCTGCTTCATTATGGGTGCTGCTTTCTTGGGGCCAGAGGAGTTAGTTACAATGTATAGTTTTGTGGTCAGATTCTTCGGGGATAAAAAGCTGCTGAGTACTTGCCTGCCTTCCTGTTTGCTAATACACTGTATTAAAGGCATGTGCAAGACTGGGGCGTTACCTCCACCTTAACCAAGGTTCGGTGGGCAAAGTTCATGAAACCAGAAACTGGAGCTGGGTTTGTAGGTGGAAGATGGAGGATAAGTGGTTTGTGACACTGACTCTTGCATGGCACTTGACTGTTAGGTTTCTCTTGAGGGGAGGTTGCTAACAGTGCCATGCTTTTATTTTCCCCTGTCTGTAAGAGCTGCTTCTGTCACCATAACGCAATTTCTAACTGAGTTATAAAAATGAGACACGGTAATATGGAAATTCAGTGAAAGTGTCAGTCTTGAGTGTTGTTTTGTTTTGTTTTTTCTTTCCTTAATTAGGTAGTAATGATAATGCTGGGCTTTTCCCAGTCCTCTGCAGGTTCCTGTGGACCTGAAGGTAAAGGGACATAGCAGAGAAGTCTGACTGCATGCAGAGTGGGTGGGTTCTGATCTGCTCAGGTGGGTATTGACTTTCTGTGTTATGGCAGAGGGTCAGAGGAGACAGGTTTACAGGGTTTTGTGAAATGGCCTGATGTGTGGAAGCAGGAATGCTGAAACTCATTATTGGACTTAGAAAGCCTGAGAACCAGGCTAGAATGTGAACTCGTGACTGGTGCCCTAAGCCTTAGTGCCAGCTAACCTCTTCTCTGATCCCTTTCATGATTTTTATTTTATCTTGTTTGGATTGCACATGTTTTCCATTGGACTTTTTCTCATGGTCCTTTTATTTGCACTGGTATTTTTCTTTCTTATTTACCCCCAGCTGTTCTTTGACAGTTTGTCTTGATTTTTTTTTTTTAATTGCAGTGTTAGATTTTTCTCCTGTGTATGACCTATGTTGTTTACGTTTATTCTTCCTTTATTCATCTTCTTGCATTTTTCTCCTTTTAACTCTTATCCTTGGAGGAACCAGTTTTACTCCTAGAAACCATCCCTTTCTTATTGATTGCTAGCTGCTTTTATTGAAACTAATTTGCATTCTCTGCTCTTATTGTGCTAGACAGAGGACTAGTGATTTTGAGTAAAGCTCTTTCCCGAAAGGCTTTTGCTCAGAAATTGTCTCTGTATTTCACAAAAAGAGAGGAAAATAAAGAGCAACATCAGTGCAAAAGCTGCTTTGGCCTAAACAAATGCGTTTGTGTCTTTATCACATGAAGAGTAGAAATGTGGCCTGCCCTGCTGCAGGCACAAATGACTTTTTCAGGCTGAAATGAGCTGATGTGGTGAAGGGGAATGCAGAATGATGTGGCCTTGTGTTTACTTACATAGGCACCCCTTAGACTCTGGCAGGAACAAACCAAATCCATTTTCATTGTGACTGTGTTCTGCCTTGGTACTGCTGGGATTTTTTTGTTGGTTTGTTTTTTTTTTCTTTTTTTTTTTTCCATAGACTGGTCTAAAAAAAAATGTGAAGAATAAAGATGTACTACAGCTTAAGAGTTGTGTTTGCATGATGGTAAATTTGGGAAAAAAAATGTTAAATGAGAAGAGGTGGCTGGGTAGGCTTTAACAGTCTAAGTACCATCTGCCTTCAGATAGGCTCTTTTGAGAAGGGTCTCTAATAAGGCTCCTCAAGCCTTATTAGTAGCTAAGCATAAAACCCTTGTGTTCAGGTCATGTTGATTCTGGGCTTTGTATCATGTTAGAGGTATGGATAATCAGGGTTTGGATGAACTAGACCTCAGGGTGTGTATCCCATCTCCTTCTCAGACTGCTTTTGGTTTATAAATTGGTCTCACTGCTTTTTCACCCAGTGTCAGTTTGGTTTGACACCTTGGCTTTGCTTGTATATTTGGAAAGGGGTTCTCTGAGCATGGTACAGTGCTTAGTGTCAGGTCTGGAGGGGGAGGTGTGTTATATAAATCTGTTACTAAAACTCACTGTAGTGCTTTGCCTCTCAAATGTTTGTTCTTAGCATGGCTGCTCACTGGTAATTATATGTCAGTAGCATCATTGCATCAGGATAGATCTTTTACTTGACTTTGACACTCAGCTAGAAGCATAACAAAAAGAAGGAAGCTGCAGGATGGAGTTTTTGGTTATAAAAGTGCACCCTCGAACACAGATTAGGTACATGGCTGTCATGATACAAATAAGATTCGAGATCCCAGAGCCTTTTATTAGACTTACTGGTGCCAGTATAAAATATGGCTCTGAGCCTGCAGTCATGCCACAAAAAGGCTCAGGAAGTTCATCTGTGGTTAGTTGTCTTTGCAAATTTAGGTCTGCTTAGAAACCTATGCACTTACTGTGCTGAATCTGGCCATCAGCTCAACCTTTACAGCCTACTTTGAATGAAAAAACATTAAATGCTACAATTAAACTCTAGCATAGTTTAGGACAAAAACTGCAGGATAAATGTCTGAAGTGGCTTGAGAGGTTTAGGTGTTAATGCTGCACAACATCAGAAAAACTTTAGTTATCTGAATTCAAAACTGTTACAGGAGAGGTTTGTATTTATACTGTTGTAACCTGTGAAGTACATTTGAAGGCTTGGAGTCTTAGAGTTACTTGTGATGAAGTACTTTAGCATAGAGGAGAAGGCTGCATGCCAACTTTTTGCCATAATAAAAGTCTTGATGCTGGTTCTTGCTGCTGAGTTATTATTTCAGTCTGCAGAGCAAACAGTTTCCCTCCATTGTTAAGAGTTGTAAGAGAAATACTTAAGAGTACAGGAAATTGTGTAAAAGTAAGATTTGATCTGAAATCTGATTGCCTTAACTGTTGCTAAGTCTTTTATGCTTCTAAAAGTTGAAGATTACCTAGTTCTTTCTGTTGATAATTTACTTAGCATATTAAACTCATTGTACAGTAATCTCCAGCAAACACACTTTTGCTTTTCTTTTAAATTACATTATAAATTGAGGAAGGGAAACAGAAATATTTGTATACAATCATTTTATTGTTTTTTTCCCATGTCTTCCAGCTATAGCACTGCCTTCCTGTGTTCGGAGAACGTGAAGCCCTTCTGTTCTGTGTCCAAACAGAACAAAATGCAGAAGCCAGTAGTAGGAGTGAGAATCCATTTGACTTTTTAAATTCTTGCCTTTGTTAATAACAGGATGGGTTATTGCTATTGAGTATGATGTTGTATTTTTTAAAAAAGAGAAAATTACTGAATTTAATATGTGCTTAAGGGAGGAGCAGGGGGAGTTTTCAAACACCCCAAAAGAGCTGTAGGAATAAATCTTTGGAGTAACGAGTAGAAATCTTCGAGTTGGTTTGTGCGCCTTAACATGATCTCCTGAACTAATCACACCCCTCCTAACACATGCACATGGTGTAGCTACACAGTGCCTTGCAGTCTGACCTACACTTTTCTGCACACCCTTCCAAGTAATTAGACAGGAGCGGGATCCTCTGTGTAAGCCCTTGAGCTTTGTTTCTGTGCTGTGCTCGGTGTCAAATGCGGTGCTGAGAGACTGGCCTTCTTCGGCTCAGGCACGGCATCTGGAGCTGCTTTGCATCTGATCCCCTTTGAACAGCAGTGAGGAGGATTGAGTCTGCCTCTGGTGTAGCACCCTGTCATACCCCATGTCTGATTCTGGTAAATCAAAGCTGTTGACAGCTGGCTTAGCTGGTTTTTTCCTGTTCTCATTGTAATGAGATGATCTTTAGGATCCCTTCCATCCCAAACCATTTTGTGGTTCTCTGTGTATGTTCCTGAAATGCCCAAATGCCAGTGGGAGGTTAGTCCCAGCTATCCTTTGTGATTGACAAAATTTCTGTGTGGTTTGGGGAGGGATGTGATTTCTTTGTGGTAGGCTTTTAAAGTTTTTTTTTTCTTTGTTTTTTTGTTTTGTTNTCTCTGTGTATGTTCCTGAAATGCCCAAATGCCAGTGGGAGGTTAGTCCCAGCTATCCTTTGTGATTGACAAAATTTCTGTGTGGTTTGGGGAGGGATGTGATTTCTTTGTGGTAGGCTTTTAAAGTTTTTTTTTTCTTTGTTTTTTTATTTTGTTTTTTAGTTGGTTGCTTTGAGGTGTTTTGGCAAGATGGTACCTGTGCAATTGCTGCTGAACTTTTAACTTCTGGTTATGTTTTGGCAAAAAATGTTTTGCATTTTTTTTTTTCCAATGCCTCACAGAACAGTGAAAAAAGAACCCCTGACCCTTAAAGCTTTTCTGCTTAATACACTTCCTTGACCTTTTCAAGCACTTTTTGCTTTTGGAAGGATATAAACCTCAATATTTTATATATTCTGTGTTGCTGAACTAACTGGAAAATTTGGGGGTTTGAGAGATAGGAGCTTTGATGACAAATGCATTTTTCCCTTGTAAAACTTTATCTGTATTCTCTGTGCTGGGCACTCCTGAAGAAGAAATTCAGTGTGAAGAGAGGTCTTGTGACAGTTTTGCCCTTAGCAACCCTTAGAAGCACAGGAGAGGAAGAATTAAAGGAAAGAGCTGCAGTGCTCAAAGTCTGAAGAATTAACATCAGTGTCTTTTTCATACAGTGGAAAGAAAAGAGTTGAGTGGAGGAAGAAATCTTTCCTGTGGTACTGGTAGAGAAGTACAGACCATATTTGAGACCTAGATAAGGCCTCACAAGCAGCAGAAGTGTATCACACTGCAGAAGCTTTCTGGGCTGTGATCAGTGTTCTAAAATGCGATTTAAGAGACAGTCAACAAAATATGTATTCAGTTAGTTCATCTGCAAACTTCAAATGTATTTGATAATCCCTATGTAGTGCAATTTGAAAGTATTCTTAAGCTTAACCTTATTTTAATTAAAAAGAGGCATCATGGTGGAGTATACCACATTGCATGTTTGCTGAACAGCATATACTGTCTGGATAAATGACTGAAAACTTTGCCATGTGGCATTTACTTTATGCCAAATTTTATTTTTTGCTGATTTTTTTTCTTGCGAAATGAGTGGGTACACACCTTTTGATGAATATTTCCGTCCATGTTTTTATTAATTGTGTGAAAATAATGTGACACTCTGTTACCAAAACCAAAAAAAACCTTCAGGCTGCAGGCATATATTGTAATATTATCGGCATTTACTTCCTGTAAGAATGACAGTAGATGCAAAGGTGTGTTTAGCTTGAGGAGGGATATATTTGCTTTCCAAAATAAATGCTACTTACGGAAGTTTATTGCAAATTGTCTACAGGAGCGTGAACATGCAAGGATCAGAGTATATAACGTTTTCTTTGGAACATACCTTTGGTAAATATATTTTTAACAGTTGCTAATCTGTTTCCTGCCTAGGAAACCGAGGAAGTCAAAGTGAAAAGGAGATTATGGACATATTTGTTATTCAATGCTGCGTTGTTTCTCTGACTTCCATCTCCTACACAGTTAGAAACTCTGCAGGAAAGGGATATGTGACCTGTGTTGAAAACTTTCACATTTCTTGCTTCTCTTTACATGTAGGTTTCTGGCTGGGCAGCTTAACCTTTACTGCTGGGCCATATCTCTCCATATTTTCCTTTGCCCTGGAAAATTTTTGGCCTCCACTGTTCCTGACCACCCTGGACAGTTGCCAGTCTCTTCCTTCCAGTCTCACAAAACCAGCTATGTGCAAATCTCTTTGAATTCTGCTGTCAGTTACATTTCTTGTGAATAACGTGTTTCAGGATTCTAGGGAGCCCTGAATATAAACGTATCAATTATGTGTCAACACAACAGCATCTGTCGTTGAAATTGGGTATCGTTTATTTGGCATCAGCATAGCAAAGATTTGGCTGACAGCCAGAGTGAAATATTCCAGCAGAAGCTGCTGCAACAGGAGCCATCTCAGGAGCAATTCACTGAAATTCAGGTGCTCTAACATCATCTTTTAATAAATTCTTAAGACATGAGGGACCTTAAGCAAAAAGCCTTTCGTGTTCCACATTCTTGCCTACTGTTATTTCTTTTTCACGTCCAATTTTTTTCGTTATTCCTCTCTTGGAAGAGATACATACAAGGTTCTGGGATGTATCTGTCCTGTGATTTAATATCCTTTTTTGGCTTTACACATCTTATTTCAACATTGTTTACATAAAAGTTCCAAATGAAGGCAATCAGTGATGCCTGCTTTGGTATGAAAGAGGCAAGGCTTTCATACTTGCTTAAGTATGAAAGAGGCAAGGCTCTCAAAACAGGAGAGTAAGAAATTGCCCCTTGTAAAATATGTATGTTCTGGAGGTTTGGCGTTTGTTTTTTTTTTTTTTTTTTCTGAATAACTTTGTCTTTTCCTTGCTTTTTCTTAGATCTTTTTCTTAGATTTAAGTAAGTTTTGCATTCCCAAAGATGTGAGTAAGTCGAAACAGTAATTTCAGAAAGTTAGGAAACCCCAAGTCTGTAACATGGGCCATTTGTCACGGACATAACTGCCATGGTTGAATAAGCATTTGAGTGTACCTGTGGGAAATGGGGAACTCAGATGACTTTGTTTTTATGGATGATCTTTGTCATACTTGAAGGAGATGAAGAGGAAACTCTTCAATTTAATGGTATAGCTTGTAATAGTCACCTGGTTGATTCTGATACCTGTTTGAAAATGAAAAACAGGAAGATCAGAGTTAGGAAGGAGAAAATATAGCAGAAAGGCTCAGTATCCTGTAGCATACCCAAATGTTTACCTCTTGCCTTTCTGCTGACTCTGGGCTCCAAACAGTCCCCATCCCTTCAGCAAATGAAAGTTTTTCTCTTGGTGCTAAAAAGCTACATGTCGTGGTTTTAACAACAGGTGTCTGCTAAGGAAGGCAGGAGCCTCCCTTGGAATGAAGGATGTAAACCCCCTCCCTCCGAATTATTATAATTTTGGATTTAAGGGGGCTCTCAGGCAAAGATATGGGAATAGGAATAACAGTTCTTTATTTAGGAGAACTAAAATAAAACAAGCATGCAGTATTACAAAACAAACAAACCCACTGACAGAGTCAGAATACAACCTGANTCCCCCTGGATGGAGCATTTCCCAATGGGATGATGTGATTTTATCAGTGGACTCAATGGCCCATGAGCAGAAGATCTCTCCCTGGAGGGAGGATGGGTCATGGAAGAGATAAAGAAACTGCTTTAGATGGTTTCTTATCAGCTGGCCTATTGACAGAAGATTACATCACTCTCCACCCCAGTTCCAACAGATGGTGATAGAATAACACACCTTTGGTTACATTTTGCACTGCAATTTATGACACCATAATTTCTAGGAAAGTATTAAGAACAATACAGGGATAAAAGTACTTAGGAGAAAATACACATTGGGTTTTCAGTGCTGGAGGAAAAGCTTGTAGAATAAAAATGAACTGAGGTTTTTTAAAGGTTTTTAGGATTTGGTTTTTTTGGGTGTTCCTCCCCTCCCCCCAGAGGTTTGAAGTCCTGTGAAGCTGAGTTTCTCTCAGAGGCAAGAGAAAAATGTAAGGGAGGGATATCTATCATATTGTCTGCATTTTAAACGGGCTGGTTTCTCTGGTAGAAAATAAACAGTAAATTTGGATTAGCTCTTAACTTCCTACTCTCAAAAGAAATCACAAATCTAGAGTTAAGTAATGAAACCTCTCTAGGAAAATCAATGTAACCTGTATCCAAGCTCAATTTATTCAAGAGGTCAGCTTTGTTGGTGCCCTGGCATAGCTTGAATTTAATGATTAACCTCTTAATGACTGTTCATGTAACTTCCATCTGGTATTTTATATAAGCGTAAGCCAAGATGATAACAGAATGCTATAGCGAAGCAGTATGTGCCATTCAGGGGAAAAATCTCATTCCAAATCCTGTATGCAGCATGCATCAGCCCCAGTGAAACTGAGAGAAGCCCATTAAGAAATCCGATTAGCTGTCTGCTCTCTAGGTGAGTTAAAATCTCTGTCCAGTGTGGTAATCAGTGGTGTCTAACTGGTGGCTTATCTGGTAATAGCGCTGTCGCCTTTCATAGGCGCCTCTCTTGCAGTTCCGCCTGGCTTGTGTATTCATTTCAGCCACGTACAACACCGAGCAGCCAAGTGAGACCCTGCTATAAATTTTAAAATCCTCTTCAGAGCTGAGGCGGGCGCTGTCGTGCTCTGTTGTGTTGCCCTTTGTTCCAGCAGATTTCCTTGTGGGATCTCCAGGTGCCATGTAAGCGGTGGCGCACAAGAGAGGGGAGAGTGTGCTTTGTGTGAAAGGAGCATGGAAAAGTGCAGCATTAGGTTCAAGTTTCAAAGCAAAGTAATGTCAAGTACTAGTTAGTGTGTTTGCTCCAGCGGTAGTTTTCTACAGAAGAAAAAGAAACATCATTTCGGGAAGAAATAGTGGAAAATATTTCAAAAGTTGCTTTAGTTAATGTAGTAGCCTGTGAAGTCTAAATTGTTTCCCTGTTAAAATGCAGAATGAGAAGAAGAACAATTCTAATGTCTGCAGAATGTATGTCTGTCTAACGTATTTATCTCCAGAAAATGCAGATCTGGTGTCCCTTCTGTATCCATAGGTGTTCATGTCTATGGAGAGACCTGGCTGAATCAAGATGAGTTGCCAAATGGGAACTGAACTTTTCCTCAGCTCTTGCCACATAAATATAGTCCTGAATCTTTTGAAGGTGTCATCTGTTGGTAGTTGCTTCCCATCAGTGTTTGTTCATCCTCTGTTCCTTTCACTCAGAGGAGGTGGATTTAGACTGCAGCTGTCTTGATAGGTGGGGGTTTTTTAATTGTTGTATGCTCTTTGCTTCTGGGTTCCATCAAGTTCCTGTGACCTCAGCTGTACTTTGTACCTTATTCTGTATTTCATTCCATACTTGCTGTTGTGAAATATATTAATACAGTATCATTTCTGTTTAGGTTTATGAACAATTTTGAACTGTTTTTAGTATCCTCAGCTGATTGAAATTTCCGTGTGCCCTCGAGGAGAGTGAGGTGATACCTATGGCATGATAGATAAGAGGTTATGCTTCTCTCTTCCCCTTCTCAGAAATCTGCTTTGTAGTTGTAGTTCTAGTTTCAAATCTCAGTTCATTTGTGAAAAGAAATCTCACTTATCTGTGGGAAAGAGGAGTAAGCAATGGCTGATGGCCTGTACCATAGGAGGAATAAGCAGATCTGGTACCTCCAGCCCTTTGTAGGAAAAAGACGGTTCTCAGAGTCCTGCTGGACGTGGTGTATCGTGTCCTCACCCTGAAGTGCACAGAATGTGCTTGTTGATTCTCTTGGGTTTTGGAGACCCATGCTCAGGAGTATGGGTACAGTACACTTGGTATTATTTAGATTATTTAGGTTTTGGTCTGGTTAGTAAGAGGCTCTGTTAAACCACTGGCTGGTTTTCTGCTCAGATAATTAATTTATTTCCCCCTCTGTGTTGAATTTCCATTCCTTTTCTTCTCATCTCTTCTTCCCAGTCCAAATTAGTTGCAGTTTTGGAGGAGATTAACACTTTCCTTTTCTTTACACTTACACCAGAAATTCAAAGGACAAAATTCCCCTTCTTCACTCTCAGGAGTGAAGTTCTATTTTATAGTACCCTCAGATTAAATATTGGGGTCGATAATCTTGCACCACAGTTAGAGGAACAGCTTGTTTGAAGCAGTATTTGCAGAACCATTTTAGTACATCTCACTCACTATTTTCAAGTCAGTACTGCAACCTTATATAAGCCAGTCTCCATCCACTTAACTCCAGGACAAATGTGGTGATTAATATTTATATAAAAGCTTTCATGTTTCCACAGTGAAATTGTCTCACTTTGAAAAGAAAAGGTGTCTTTTTCCCTGTTGACTTGGTGTGAAAAAGCTTGCAAAGGCTTCCAGCAGCACTGAATCCAAGGCAGGCATCAGCAGAAGAACTGAGGTCATCTTTAATTCGGTATTTCATTTTGTGAAACTGCCTACTCCAAGAGAAATAAAACATTTACATGTATATTAACCAATGTTTGCCAGCTCCTGGAATAAAGCCAGTTCTCTCAGGGCCAAACAAACGCTCTGAATGAATGAGTAATAATCTGCAATTGTCACTCCTAATTTATGGATGAGTAGATAGAGCAATGTTTGCCATTTTAAGTTGTCCTATTCGCTTGAAAGACTAAAAATCATGATTAGCTGTTGGCTTGGAGTATCAATAGCCTGTCTGTTTATAGCTGATTTACTCAGTATAGCTATTGCAAAAGTTCAAGACCTCCCTACATGACAAGAAGTAATTGTGAAAGAAGATGAGAACACATGAAGGTTACAGATGTTTTGGGACAGTAATTTGGAATCCACAGCCAGAAGCTGAAGGATACAAGGCATCTCCTTTTTATAAATGACGTGCAAGGTCTCCCTGTGCCTCATTTATTTTCTGAGGAAATCTGTATTGTCATCTTCTCATGTTAAGAGAAAATTTAAAAATCCGTGCATTCCCAAGATAATACCTCTATTGGCTTTTGTTGATAAGAGGAAGGCATACTATTGATTATCTTACAACGATATTTCCTGTCTCTGAGCCTTTCCATTTGCTTAATTTTCCAACAAATGCAGTGTAAAACATCTTTGGAAACTTCGTTTTACACATTCATGAGCATGCTTTTGTCATGAAGTTAACAGCAATCTTGCCATGATTGGGGTAAATAAAATCAACATTTAGACTTTTTTGTTGAGAAAGAGGTGTGTTTTTAATGGGAATACTTAAAATCCTACCTTATACAGCCCGTATTGTATACTACAGGGAGTCAAATAGCACAGGCCCTCTGGAGTAGGAGTTAATGGGAATGAGAGTCACTCTTGAGATTAAATTGTCTGCAGAGTATCCTGTGAAATCTTCCATGAGGCCTCCTGACCGATTGTGGAGGAGGCTGCTCCATCACACCTAAATACGTAGGCAGGAGATGGATGAGAAGTATGAACCTCAGCTGTCAGCCACTAAAAGCAAAAACACGCAGTGCAGAGGTGAGATCCATCACTGATGTCTGCCTTCTCTGATGGATGGACTCTTCCATCCACTTCTTTCAATCTATTTTACTTTCGTGCAGCTTTTCTTCTTAGACTGTGTACTGGCTTATCTTTGTTTTCATTTTGTTTCTTTTTTTTCTGCACACTTAAGAGGGCTCTCCTGCACTTTCTGTCTGGGCTTCATTATCTCGCTCACCTACTTGCACTGCATCGTAACTTTTTTCTCCCTTTCCCCCCACCACATTAAACTTCCTATCTGTCATCTTGTCAAATGAAATAACAGCAAGAGTGGCCGGTGTTGATGTTGTAGATACCAGGATGTCCACAGCCCAGGGTGCAGCCATTAATATTCTGTCTGTAAGCTGTGGAAGACAGACTCTGAAGAGGTGCCTAAGGACATGATTCCTCAGCCCCTCTGGAAAGGTCAGACGTAGGACTTAACTTCTGTACTGTGTAGCCTTAGCTGTCACTTGGTGTTTGCAAGCACTTGGATAAGATTAAAAACTAATATATCCCTCTTTTGAGAGAAGGTCAAATTATACGTGATTTAAACCCTGCATGTACTGGATCATGGCAGGAACCTTTAAACACCCATTCCCTGCACATGCACAGCTCCCAAAACCATCCAGTGCTGACTGAACTTCCTGCTCTTGGGGTTCCAGGAGCAGCTTGGTTTGATTGTTGAATGCCTGCTCTTGAATTGACAAGAGGGATCTACTAAATACTCCAGTAAAATTATATATATATGTAATATGCATATCAAATGTGGCTGGTTTAAATAAGGAAGCAAAATGAGTTGTATTTTTAAGAGCTGGTCAGCAGTATATTAATAAAAATAGGGGGAGGGGGAGACCTAACCATACCACAGTATAAACAAAAAAAGCCCAACAAACAAAACAGTGAAGGAAAACAAAACAAACCACAAAACTAACAAAAATGCAGCACCCCAAAGAGAAAAAAACCCACAACCATTTCACCCAGCAGCTTGGAGCAATATATCTTGAAATTGCTTTAAAATATGAAACTATTAAGATTAATCCAAATCAGTCTATGCAGAGTAAGATAGATAGATATATGCTTAGATCTCAGCAGCAGCAGGTGCTTGCAGTATTATAAATAGAAAGCAATACAAATTGAGGTGCTTATTAAATTTGCCTTTATGATGCTTTGAAGAATTGCCCTAGAACAGAAAAGAAAAATTACCAGAGGCTCTGGATTAGAAAGATGACTTAAATAGCTGTGCTGCCAAAGGAAACAGAACATAAAGTAGAGTAAGTGATAGACTTGTTCAAAAAAGGTTATCTAACAGTGATTTGTCTCTAACATGGAGTTAACTTGGCCAAGAGCTTTGGAGGGATGTGATTGAACACAGGAGGGCTTAATTTTTTCATCAGTTTTAATACGGTATTGAGTTTTAATATATTTTCCAGGAGATTGCACTGTAATCCTTTCTAGCACTTACATTTCTCAGGTTTTTCCTTGTTTCCCTCTTCCTCTTCCCCCAGCTGACAAGACCTAATTCTGCAGGAAACGTTCATGTTTGTGAAATGGACTTGTTCAGAATTTTTGCAGCTTTTTTGGATAAGGCCATGGTGAGGATCCTGTATCTTATAAAGAACTTTCTAATATTCTTGAAATGCTGTAGGGCCTCCACAGAGAAGTGGCTGAGCATAGCAGCTAAGGAATCATCTAGTAAGCCAGATCAGAGCAACAGGCTCAACTGGCAGACTAATAAAAATAGATCAAAATGTGCAATGTTTTTTCTTTAACGAGATACTCAATTTGATTTAATTTGGCAAGGAGCATACCAGGAAGTCTTAGCTTGGGAAAAACAATGTGTTGGGGAGGAGCAAATTGCTCTAAGATCTACTATCTTAGTTTTTAAAAGAGAAGGTCTGCAGTGGCACAGTTGGGTCACTGCTGGAAAGTGCCTGGCACAGAAACAGCAAGGGCATCTGGGTTGGAAATGGTGATAACATGTGCATATGCAGAACGAGTCATTATTGTGAATGAAGGGGGAAATGGAACAGTGTAGACACCTGGGCTTCTGGCATCCATACCCAGATCTCCCTGGCCCTGCATGTGTGGGCCTACACAGAGGGCTGGTGTGCCGTACCAAGCATTCAGTGTATTTTAGCCATCATTAGGAAATGAGCTGCAACCATGTCCTTGAGAGCTGCAGGAAAGGGACAACTAAGGCAGTGAGTGCACAACTATGACTACCCTTGGAAAAATGCAGCAGGGAGTGAAACTTAGTCCTGCACTAAGCTTGCTGGGTTGATGCAGTATCCTGTATCACTGGTGACTCTGAGAGTGCTGTGGATGTAGCAGATTGCTTTAAAAACATCCCGAGTGGAAAAGGAGGCTGTACAGGACTAAATGAGAGGGGTGAATGTGACTAGTGTTGCATAGGGGGAGGTGATGTTTTGGTCTTGGTAAGTGCTTTAAAAGGAGGTCACTTGAGTTGAACTGTGGTACTGATCAATAGTTGTTTGCTGAGCGTTGTAGAGGAACTTCTGAGCATCCTTCTTTGACTACCTGAGCTTGCTCATAATGGACTGTGTCACACACATGGCTCCACAGCATTTGCTTTTGCTTCCAAGTTTTTGAGCTGGGGGAAAGTCTCGGCAGTAGAACTGTAAATAAGAATATATAAATAGGTGGTGCAAGAACCAGTGTTGCAGAGCTGATGAGGCATAACAGGTTTGTGTTTAGAGGGTGGCTTTGCTGAGCAATTCCCTTTGGTTAGACTGTGTGCAAAACCTTCTTTCTGTTTGTAATTTTATTAAGTCTTAATTAAACTTACTGCATTTAAATCAGTTTATATTAATGTCACGCTGTCTTATTATGTGTATATTGACAGACACTAACAGGGATTTGACCAGCCTAATCCAGCTGTATGTAATTATGTGCCTTCCCCTTAAATAATTGCAAAGAGTCTATCAATCATGGCAGGAAAGCCGACTGCTTTATTATAATGTGGGATTGTTTAGTGAAATGTAATAAGACTTCAGGTTTAAGCTGGGGAGTAAACAGAATGAGATTTTACTGAGACCAGTAGTAGGAAGAAAAACCTTCCCCACCCATCCTGTGTTGCAAGTCTCAGTTCTTATCTTCCTTCCCCCCACCCCCCTTCAAAAAAAGGTGTCCTGGTTGCGTTGTTTTCACACTGATGTTGAGAACATTTCTGTAACTAAAAGGGATTTGGGAAAGGTGTCGATTTCTGGCTGCTGGAGGGAGAGCTCTAGCCTAAATCTGTAGTGCTCTTCCAATGTAAGGTGGAGGCTTTTATTTAATTCATTGATAACTTGATTATCCAGATCAAGTGAGAGTGTGTAGAAAGCAGCAGAGGGGGAATGAAATCTGCCAAATGGCAGCACTGCTTAAGCTCTAAAATAAAGCTTGGAAAGTGAGTAAGTAGGGGAGGAACAGGTACCCACTTCATCGATTGTATTTGGGTCGATTTCTGTGTGATTTAGTTACTCTCCAGTGTTATGCAGTCCTTCCCTGGCACATGTAGAAGCAGGGAGAGACAGGCATGTTGCCAGCAGTCTTTCCTCAGCCTCCTACTGGAAAACTATCTGTGCCAAGAAAAGCTTGAAAAACCAGAACTTCAGACAAGCCCCAAAGGGGATGAGTTTGAGATCTGAACCCCTCATACAGTGTGTTCTGGCATTGCATCAGGCTTGCTTTAAATCTGTGAATACCTCTAAGATACTGTATAGAATAAAATGGTAAGTGATGTTGTCACTGCAGTGCTGTCCATTTTCCCTTGTAGGACTGTCAGGGGGCTTTCAGGAGCACATCCATCCAGCACATCCATCTTGCTTATTCCTGTGCCAGATAGTTCTGTGTGTTTGAGCTGCAAGACCGAGATTTCCCTTTGTACCTTCTGAACAAACAAACTGTTTCGCAAATAGTTTTGATCCAGCATACACAGATTGTCTTGTTGTCAGGAAGTACACATTTCTGGATGTTCTAGATTTGTGCTGTCTTGGGACTGTTCTTCCAGTTTTCCTCTTCTGTCGGTCACTCTGCATCCTTCCCCTCTCCAGTGCACATACAGGTGTACACACACACACACACCCCTGCCACCCAGGCTCAGCTCTTGCCTCTGTGGTTTCTGTGGTTTTAGATTTAACATTCCACCCTTGCTTGCTGTGGGCAAGGATTTTCTGCCTGCCAGTCTTAAGCCTGGACTGAATTTTCAGTGCCAAAGTTTTAAAGACAGTGGGATTGTAATGAAAAGCAGTGACAGTCCCTCAACTCACCTGTTTGCATTACAAAACTGTCACATCAGCTCCGGACTTGCTGTAGTTGTGCCTGACACATGCCTCGGGGATCCGTCTCAAAGGCGTTTATAGTGGTGCTGTCTCACAGAGTGACTGTGTTGGGAACCCCTGTGTTTGAACAGGAGAAGCAGCAACCAGACCTCAGGTAGGAAAAGTGTGTTTCCCATCCATGTTGTCCTCATTTCAGAAGAGGAGCGCTGCTACCCTCCGGTGACGGTTCAGGCCGACATCTGGGTGGGCTGACACACCTGGACTGGAAAACAGAAACATTGTTTTCACAGCAGATTCCTGTTGCTGCCCCTTCTGACAGACGCCAAAGGTTGGTCTGGGAAAGCAGCACTTAGGAGCTCTGGCACCAGTGGCTAGTTTATTATTTATTTAATGTAGCTGTTTAGAAACTGACTGAATTTCTGTGAAGACACTGGAAAGATAAATGTTTTGTATCCAAAGGAGCCGTGTCAGGAACAGCTGAGAAAATTACCTTTTATGAAAACAGCTGAGCAAACACATAATACCCAGTCATGTGCTAGACGTTGTGGTTTACTGCATTTATGTGCAAGATCATTTGTAGCTGTAGAGATGCAAAATGGCAAGCCCTTCTTTTATAGCCTCCTCTAGCAATTTAATTCATGCAGTGGCAGAAATTACATATTTATTTTTCTTGTGTTTTCAGTAAACATTAGTTGTATTTCTTCATTGGGCTGCCTGTTTGAAAAGTTGTCTTGATATTGGTTCTCTACCAGGAAAAGACAGGTTATTTACCCACCTGTTCATGGGGCAGAAGAACTTGCCTTGTTATTTATTTTGTTTTAGTTGCATTCTGCTCAGTTTCTTTGCTGCATTCAGGGCAGATAGGATGGCACTGCAGGCCTCTGTTTAACAATGCCTCCCCAAATGCAGAGATCCCTGCTCTTTGTTTCTAATGGAGATTACTTGCTATACCCAAGCCCTTAGAATTGTGAGCATCATATGGAAATAGCTTTCTGCTTTGGTGGCCTTGCTCTCTCTGACTTTCTGGCAGCATTCAGTGATGGCTTTCATTTTCCAAATGCTGTGAGTAGTTTGGAGACTCTCAAAGCTGCATTTACAGTAAATGTGATGTTGCAGTAATGATGGGTCAATTCAGCTTTAGAAAAAAAGCCACCACCTCTCACTAAAAATAATGTTAAAATGACTTCAAAGGGAATCTTAATAGTTCCATATTGTTGCGTGTATAATTAAAAGCTTTCACCCTTGAAAACAGAGTTCTTTTTATTTGCTAATTGTAATTCCTTGCTACAGTCAAATAGACTGAGGTAAATTTTTATGATATTAAGAATTGGCCTCATGCTGTAACGTGAAAATCCATTTTTCACAGAGCAAAAATTTTTCTCTTAATGCTTTTCTTCATTTTTAGCAGACTCTGAAATCATGACAGTGTCACTGAAGGAAAAGATCTCAAATTTAGCATTGCAAGCATTATCTTCAGGTATGCATCAATTCTGCTGTGCAGCTTCAGTTTTAAAGGAATGGGTGACCCACAGCATTTTGATCATGAAGAGGGAAAATTGGTTTTTTGGCCGTTGCTGCAGTCATTGCTTGTTTTGTTAGGGGATGGCTTGTACAAATTAAAAATTGGGGTTTTTTTAGCAATTGATAATAAGTTCCCCTCTTTAGTAGTTGCACAGAACTGTGTTCCAGTACCATTAGAAGCTCTCCTGTAGCTGGAATATTCACTTTGTCATGGAGCCACTTTTGTGTTGCTCAGGTTGTCTAGGGAGGTTGGGGAGAGGGATGGAGGTTGTGACTAGGACTGAAGTGTTTTACTAATCCTCTGGGAAGCCCCAGTCCTTAGGGTTCAGAACTCATAGTCAAATAGGCAAATCTTTGCTCTGTCACTCACACAAGTGTTTACGTAGAACCAGTCAAATAATGAAGTTTTTTTTAAACTATAATTTTATATTTAGTGTTAAAAATGAAGTGTAATAATTGTGCTTGAATGTGGTGGAAATACTGCTGGACATTTGCTACTGCAGTTGCCTAAAAACTGGTATGGTTAAGTCAAGCTTTTTTGCCTTTTTTTCTCCCCAAAAAAACTTCTGCTTAGAGCCAGGCTTGCAAGGCACTGGGTGCCCAATGGGTCTGACACAAACACAGGGGCAGGTTTACCTTCTGTCTCTGCATGGGAGATGGTTGCAAACTGGTCCAAGTGCTGCTGCAAGTCATACCTGGGTAACAGCCACACAAAGTGATGAGCATGTTCCCCAGAGAAGATGTAAGGGTTGTTACTGTTTACATATCTGCCAGAACTCAAGTGTGAGGTGAAAGAGAGTTGGACCTCGCTGGATGGAAAGGCTGTGTACAGAACTGTACTCTTTGGAGACCTTATATAGAGCTCCATGCACTGGCTGTACTGCTTGTACTGCTTGTACATCTGTTCCAGAATCCTACTAAAATACTTTTCAAAATTCCCCCCATTTAGCTGCATGTCTAATCTGGCCAAATCACCTTAGAAATTGGTGACTTTGCTGATGCTATTCCTGCAATGGCCAGACCTCAGAGTTTCAGAAAGGAAAATTTCCCATCCAAAATGTCACCTCAAGGTAAAATCAGTTATGAAGTAATGATTAAAAAAATAAATCTGTGTTCCATGGAGAAGAAGCCTGGAGAAGAGGAGGCGCTGGGGTGACCTTATCACTCTCTACAACTACCTGGAAAGAGGTTGTAGCCAGGTGGGGGTTGGTCTTTTCTCCTGCACAATCAGTGACAGGACAAGAGGACAGTGTTAAGCTGCACCAGGGGAGGTTCAGGTTGGACAGTAGGAAGAATATCTTCACAGAAAGGTTGGTAAGACATTAGAATGGACTGCCCAGGGAGATGGAATCACAGTCCCTGGAGATGTTTAAGATAAGACTGGATGTGGCACTTAGTGCTATGGTCTATTTGACATGGTGATGTCTGTTCACAGGTTGAACTCCATGATCTCAGAGGCCCTTTCCAGTGCAACTGATTGTGTAATTCTGTGATTCTGTGAGGTAGACTAAAAAAAGGCTTGTCCTTTATTAAATAGTACCCATGGTTTGTGTAGCATGCAGTTCAGTCATTCATTAAAAAACCCCAAAGCATTTGCCTTGTTTCAAAGCTAGGAAATAAAGCGTCTTTGTTGCTTAGACCCCACTTCTATTAAGGATGGAAATAAGAATGATATTACTTAGCTGACTTGTGGGTTCTGGGCTCCCCATGCTGGCTGGGGCAGCAGGTCAGGCTTCCTCCTGTTCTGTCAGGAGCTGCTGTCTCCTTGCAGCGGTCACTGCCTCGGCTGCAGGGAGCTGAAGTTCCATCAGGTAGGGCAGATTACAGCTTTGTGTGTGGGAGGCCCTGCACTGCTGCTCTGCCTGCACAGAGCCCCTGTGTCTGTTCTGCAAGGAGAGGACTGTGCCATGGCCTGGGGCTTCGGCAGCACTCAAGGAACAATCCTGTTTCACTGGTGGGAAGGATGGTCTTTGTCCCAAGGCTGGGGATTTAATGACCACACAGTGCTGAGCAGTGGCTCCCTGCTGGCCAGGCTCCTCCTGCCCCTTGGGTTCCTACCTCCTTCTCTTTCCAGCTCTTGGACCCACTGGTTCTTCTGGCCTCCATGCAGCACCTCTGGCTGCATGACCCTGAAGTAATCAGCCCTGCAGCAGAAATAAGTAACAAACTGATAAGTTTGTTGGTTTGTATTCTTCTCAAATCTGATGCTGGTGTGTCTTGGGTTTTGGGGGCTTTTTAATGCTCAGATAATCTGGAGAGTATTGTCTGCTCAGATGTCTTGTGTCCTTTTTTCCAACTGCTGGCAGGCAGTCTGCATACTGTGTGTCCAGATTGTCTGCTGGTTTGTTGTTTGATTTTTTTTTTTTTAATGTCTCAGTAACATCCATACCCCTAAGGGAAAATTTAAATTATAAAAATTAATTCCTGTCAGATTGTTTGTTTGAATTTCAAGTTGTTTTGCTGTTCCAGGAATGTTGCAGTGTCAGTAGCAGGCTCATGAAGTCAGATTGAGCCAAATTGACTTGCATACACTTGTAATTTTGGATTTGGAGAACAATTAGTCAGTTTAACATGGTTAATCCATTCATGCTGTAAGGTTGGTGATAATAAGTTCTTTAGACATCAAGACACGCAATTACCCTAAGTGCAGATAAACAAACTCTTTTGTGCATGTGTTGCATGTGGAAGGATATGCAAATTTGCAATATTCCATGAGCACTGGTGTAGCCTGAGTCAAGGCTGCCATTCAAGACTTGTAGGAATAGCCTTGTGTGGTGTGAGGAGCTTTCAGCTGCAGATTACTGAAGATCAGGGTTAATTTTACCAAAAAAAAGGAGATGACAGACTGGCACAGATGTGGTTGGAAGGTTGTTGGTATATTTTGGAGGTTGTCAGTCCCTGCAGGTTCCACTGCAGCCTTCTGGTATAAAATTATCCTTGCTTAGCCACAATTGACTTGCTCTGAGATGCTGGCAAATACTTCAGCATTGGTAGGAGTGACTTCAGCGACTCAGTCCACCAATTCATGTTATTAGGTTTTGATGTTAGCTCTGTAGAAACAGTTCAGAGTAACTTAACCCAGAAGACAGAATGAAGAACAATTTTGTTTATAAAAAGCAATGCTGATGGTGGGCAAAGAGGAATGTAATTGCTCTAGTAGCCAACCCAGAATACTAAATTAGTGAATTAGTATTATGTTGAAGAACGATGTCTTCAGGTTTCTCCTCCATAGCCTGAATTTTTTTACTGTTTTTTTGGGGGGTTTTTTTTGGTTTTTTTTCTCCTGGAAGCCTTAGCTCTTCAGTATCAAGCTGGGGTAGGTTTTGTGAGAAGGGCAACTTCAAACAACTTTACCAAATCAACACTCATTTTCTTGACTTGGCAATCAAGATTGTTTCTTTCTAGCCAGCAGGTTTCTGCTTTTGCAGGAAACTTCGCTATAGTGAACTTAAAAATAACCTCATCACCCCACACAATTTTATTAGCAAATTTTAAATTTCAAAGTTGATACAAGTAAGGTGAAGTGGCCATGTCTGGCTGGTGCCAGGCTGCTGTCATAGTGTTGTGGACTACAGGTATGCCACTTTGCTAGAGTGTTAATCCTTTCTGTTGGTATTCTGCTTGTGTCTCAGTTGAGGGAGTTGCTGGCTTTCCAGTTAAGGCAGTAGTTGAACCAGTTTGGTGATCATTTTCCCCCTTGGCAGATGTTTGGGCTAGCTGGGCAGCTAATACCCATGAGCAGTAGCCTCAGGAGGATGGGCTGTGTGCAGCCTGTGGCAGTGAGCCCTCCCCTGTTTAGGGGACTGGCATGGGAAGGACACTCAGCTTCTGTCTGAGGAGGAAAGGTGAGCTTCCAGTTCTGCAGCTGGTCCAAGGTTCAAGTTTGCACAAGACTGAAGTACCTGTGGGATATCACTTTCTCACTGACCTTTTGATAATGGCTTGCTCTGAGAAGTTTTAAATGAGCAGCGCTAATGAGACTGTTAATTACACCCATCCCAATGCTGTATTACTTCCTTCCTCTCTTCACTGGCATTCAGCCTTCCCAGAGCACAAGCAGGGTGGTTGCTGGCTGAGGAAGGATGTAGCTCAGTAATGTCAGATAATTTGTTCTCATGGACTGTGCACGCCACAGGGAACAAGACCCTAATGTTGTAATCCTGCCCCTGTCGCTGCTTTGATGTGCTTTATGGATCTGTTTCTTTCCCCCATAATTTTTAGTAGTCAGTGAAGTCCACGGGGGCTGGTAAGAGGCTTGGCAGTGTAAAGCACTCCGCATGTGCTTGTACAACAGGAGCTGTAGAGCTTCCCAATATCCAGCTGAGCACTGGTTTTTCAGGGCTGTTTCATTCCAGGATGAACATAGCAGAACATACAACATCCTGGACTTTTCCTGTGGGAAGGTGTTGTTTCTTGCAGCAACTGTCCAATCCTGGCAGTCAAGGCTGGGCCCCTGGTGGCAGCAGGACCCTGGCAGCAACTTGCAGAGATTCACCATTGGCATTTTATGTTTCAGTTAAGATGAACCCTAAGGCTCATTTCTCTGAAAACTCTGGGTCAGTTTCTGTGCAAGTCCATCTCTGCCAGTAGCAAAGCCAAGTAATGCAGTCTACTGGAAATGTATTTGGAGATTGATGCCAGATTCCCAAACTGGAGAGTGTCAGCTTGCAGTTCAAGTGGTGCTGACGTTTGTGGGAAGGCTTTCTGTTCTAAGCTGTCAGATGTTAGCCAGTGTATGTAATTAACTTGGTATCATTCTGCTTCAGAATGAAATATTCATTCAAAAGAGACTTAAAAAAAACATCCTCATGTTTTTAATGTCTGGGTAGTAAGCAATGCTGCACAGAGCAAGGCATACATTTATTGTTAGAGAGATTGGTTTCATGGCAACTCTTCTCTGTTACTGTGGCACACAGAAAGTCCCAGAAGCTTTTACTGTCCATCACTTCTTGGGTCTTGTGGGTAATCCAGATACAAAACCTGCAGACGTACATTAACAGTGGAAGCAGAAAATAATACAAAAATACAGCCTGTATTTTAGCCTGAAATGCTCCAGTTGGCTAATTATCCCAAAGGACAAATGTAAACTTTATTTTGCATAGTAGTTTTTCTAGAGTTTCGTAATAAATCTTATGAGCAGAGCAGGAGAGGGAGTGGAAATGGAAGGGGTAAAAAATTTGTTTTGCCCCAGAGGAAATTAAGGAGTTAGTTAGAGAAGTGATAAATAACACCATCAAAGCAGAAACCCATGGCTTGCAGGTGGTGTAATACCAAAAGCCCCTCCCTGAGTCAGGCAGAGTTGAAGATTTGCTGAGAATAAAGTTATGGAAGTTGAGAAATTATGTAGTCCATTTGATTAAAAGATAGGAACAGGGTGTTGTGTGTAGTTGCTCCACCCAATTTCTGTTTACGTCCCCATCACAAAGTTCATGGACCACTTCGGTCTCTAAATCTGTTACATATTTTGTTCTAATGCTGTACCGTGCAGAAGGAATTGATTCTTTTTAAGACTTGAATTTTATTGTTTCCTCTTTCGAAAATTATCCTAGGCAAAATTCCCCTTTTGTGCTTTATCAAAACTGAAATGAAGGGTTTGCCTCAGAGTGCAAGCTGAATTTGCAAAGTTTATGTTTTGAAAACAACTTTCTGAAAGATGGATAGGCAGGGGATACAGAATTAATGAATCCAGCTGAACACTGAGGTCTTGTCATGCTTGAGCCTTTTTTTTGTTGGGAGTTTTTTATTGTTTTGGTTTTGTTTACTTTTTTAGACTGCATCCAGGATGGACCATTTAAAGCCAGAAGTGTTGATTCTTTGCCTTGTTGCTGGTTTTCTAGTACCACAAGCTTGCTATGATAGTCTGGTTGATTCCATCAGTTCAAGTTTAGCAGAGTTCTTCCACATTGTGCCTTAAATGATGCAAAGTAATTGCCTGGATGAGATTCACAGCAGGCAATTACCGGTGAGAAAGGATGAAAAGTCCTTTGTAGCTGCACATAACCTCTGGGTGAGGATTCTTGTTCTGTACGTGAGTGTTTTTAGCTCCACTTTGCTTTTGTGACGGATGGGATTGAGTGGTAGCACCAAAAGAAAGCATCTCACTCTCAGTGAAACCTCTTCTTGTTTTTCAAAAAAGTAGTCATAAGGCAACTTGTAGCATCAACTAGAGATGACACATCAAAAGGAAATTGTGTCTGGGGTGAACTGAGCTGTGCACCTTTGCGTGTTGACATAAGCTCCTCACCTACAGCAGCACATTAAAATCATCTTTGCATTTTGGCATAAAGAAGAGGGAAAGAGGAAGTTGCAGTAACCCACTTATTTCTATATACATTTTATTCTGAGTGTATTAGAGTGATGGAAAAACCTGAGTTCATAATTTAACTTCAATTCAACTCAGTATTTGATACCAGTAATCATTACCCTCCAAATCTGTGTTTATTTACGTGTGGCCTGTGTCCAGGTGTTGTGCCATGGCAGAGCTGGGGGATGTGGTGGAGGAGAATATAACCAATGGCTGGCATCCACCCTCACTGTGCAGTCAAGGAATTGCACAGCTCCAGGCAGCTCAGGGGTAAAAAAAACTTTGGGTATGGAAACTCTAAGCCCCTACTAACTCTCATTTCAGGGAGGCTTTCATACTGTGCTGTGTTTTTGTTAATCTCACTTTGTAAGTACTTCTGTATTTAAAAAATTGTCTAGGATATGCTTTAGAACAACTACCTTCTGCTTTATTGGTGACTGCTTGTCTACACCAGTGGTTTCTTAGCAAACTCGTTATCACTTGGGCTTCTTTTCTGTTGTCAATGGCAGCTGCAATAAGAGTGACAGCACTGAGTCATGTTATGATTTAGATTTGTTGTGTGGCAGCAGAATCAGAAGTATTAAATTAAGCAGCTCCTTCTCCCCATTTCTTGGGGAGTACTCTTTATGCCAACAGTAACTATCTGTTGTGGATGATGCATGCTTGTGGCAGGGTGTGTGCTTGCCCCTCCTTGTTCTGCAGGTCTGTGGGAGTCACAGCCCCTGAGCAGGGAGACTCCTCCTGTTTCAGGAAGGGGCAGCTGGAACCCTGTGTTGATGCAAGACTAATTCAGATTATTTTCATTAAGTCTTTAGCTGATAAAATGTATGGTGCCAGGCTTTGTTTCTGGCTTAACAGAGGACAAATTCAGGGTTCTTGGACTCATACACACCATGGTGAACTGCTCTGGTTTTTATGGGAGAAGTGTTACGTGGATGAGCTGAACTGTGTGATTCTGTTCCCTTGAAAGAAGCTGCATTGGTGTCCCTTGGATAAAAGATTTACCAAGTGGAGCTGCAAATGTTTTTAATGACTAGAATATGTGTAGCTCTTGCTCAAAAGAATTGTTTTCTTTCTTTTGCAGTTTCTTGCACAGCCAGCCACTCAACAGAAAAGGAATTCTTCAGCCTCTTGTTTCAAAAGTCCTTGGACAATCTTCTGCTGTTCCACTCCCTTTAGTCCCACATTTCAGCAAAAAAAAAAGATCCAAAGAGGAGGATGAGGCAGCTTAGAGGAAAACCCAAAAAAGAGACCTCCAAAGACAAAAAGGAGAGAAAACAAGCAATGCAAGAGGCCCGGCAACAGATCACCACCGTGGTGCTTCCCACACTGGCTGTCGTAGTACTGCTGATTGTCGTGTTTGTTTATGTAGCGACTCGGCCAAATACAACTGAATGATGCAGCTTTTCAGACTCTCTAGCTTTGGGATATTAATTTTACCAAGAGCCAAAAGGAACTCTCTGCCACTCTTTTAGTACTTTGCAAAGGATCTTGCTGGTATTTTCAGTCTTTCTCTTGGCTAGGGTCCCATGGATTCTCTTTAGGAATGTAACATAAAACGTATTAGTGAATGTGCCAGTACGTTTTATGGTCCAGTTATGTGCCTTTCAGACTTTTAAAAATGGTGTTTTTCTTAAGCTGTTTGAAGCTCTATATTGTAAAAGGAAATCGTGTTCTGCTATAAATTTGTAAAAAATCAGCTTTCAGCTTTTATCACTGTTACAGATAATGTTGCTCCCATGAGCTCTTGTATGTCTATTTCAGAACTTCCAAAGAAGTACATTTCTTCTTTGTACTTAATGTCATATGAAGTGCTTTGATTCAGAAAGGATATATTTATTTTTTGAATAAAAGAAGTCTTACTTGGAATCTTCAAATTATTTTGAAAAAAAAAGTGACATTGTGAAAGCCTACATTGTGTAATAATTTTTTCATCAACCACTATATAGTTCACTCAAAAAGAATTTCTTTTTGGTGCGAGATGCCAACATGCAAAGTGAATACTTCAGGATCTGCTGGATGGAATCTTACAGAATTTGGACAGAGAGATTCTGCCAGGTTATGGTGAAGTAACTAATAACAAACTGCATAAACACAGATAGTTCCTTATCTGAATGTTCAATATTTGAAACTGTGTATGTTGCAATAAAAGGTGGTTTTGCATACAGCTCTTGATTATTTCTGTTATTAAGAAGGGAAAAGTAACAGTGTAACTTTGGTCTCTGATCTGTTTGCTGAAGCGAGCTGCTGTCCTGTGGCATGCTCCCATCCCCTCATTGGAAGGAGGCTGTGAGCACAGCTTGGGCAGTTTAATTCTAGGAAATTAAGCTACAAATTCTCATCAAAATACCTCTATGACCCTGTATTCTACTAGAGCCCTTTCCCATCCAAGTATTTTAAGGCACTCAATAGGCATTAACCTTCAGAAGATTTTGGGAAAGGAGATTGAAAACTCTTTGCTGCTGCTTAAATGCAGGCCAAGCAAGGAAGAACGTGATGCTACAGTGCGCTGGTGCATGGCAGGAAATATTTCTGTGCTGAAAGTTAAGGACCCCTTGAGTCTTTC
Source organism: Polioptila caerulea (assembly GCA_013397295.1). Classification (NCBI taxonomy): domain Eukaryota; kingdom Metazoa; phylum Chordata; class Aves; order Passeriformes; family Certhiidae; genus Polioptila; species Polioptila caerulea. The sequence continues at coordinate 258,648 of VYXF01009199.1, read as the reverse complement.
CCTCATGTGTAGTCTGATGGCTCAGGTATAGTCCCAGTGAAGTCAGTGGGACTCCTCTCTGAGGTGCCAGTGAAAGAGGGGGCTGTGTTTCCTGCATCACGCCCATGTACTGCTCCTGTGCAGAATGATGCTGGTAGCCAAAACTGCTTTACAAAAAAAAACGCTTCAGCTGAGCAAATGCAGGTCCTTGCAGTGTCCTGTGCCCTAAGGCCCACGTTCCCACAGCAGGGTGAGCCTATGGCTGGCCATAAACCAGCTCTGGGAATGATGCAGATACCTGTTGGTGCGAGGGTGGGCGTGGGTCCTGATGCAGTGCTACTGCTGTCGGGAGTGTCTAGAACAAAGCTGCCCCTGAAGACGGAGATGTTTTTGAAACACAAAGTTCACTAAAACCTAAAGAAAGAGTTTGGATGCACTGTGGGGTTGTTCCCCCCTGCAGCTTGCATCATAGCCGGGATATCTGCACAAGGAAGCGCAGACAGCACGGCCGGCGTGCTCTGACTGCGAGAGCGTTTACCCACGGAGTGACCAGCGGGAAGGCTGCCGGCAAACCCCTGTGCTCAGCGAGCCGTGTGCTGACACTGAAATTATCTGTGCTTTGCACTGACAACCGCTTCCTTCAGCTGGGGAGCTCTGAAATGATGAATCTGTAAAGGTAATTGCTTAGTCTGTCATCTCCCAGCTGTTTCTGTTCTCCCAGGCACCAAATCCTTGTCCTATTTTTATTTTATCCTCAGTCAGGGATGGCTGCAATGGAGCTCTGGTAGTTTGCACCTTTTTCAACTGAGCTGTTCAGCTTGAATGAAATTTGTGCCTGAGCAAGTGACCAAGATTGTGTGCAATTTAAATATGCATGTCCTGCAGGTACTTGGTGTCTTGGGTATCAAGAATAGAAGGGCAGTTTCTGATAACCTCTTGCACAGATTCCTCCTCATCGTCCTCTCCCATAGATTCCTAACCAGGGTTTTTCTGACCCTTCAGCAATATTTTGTGATGGCTCAAATGAAGTTCCTGTGACTTCCCCATCTCTGAGCAGTAGCTTAGTTCAGTCCCTTCTACCTGCAGGGCCCTTTTATGAGCCCAGGCAATGATTTTATAATTGAGAGCCTTCCTTGAAACTGAATTCAGAGTTCTTATGTGGTTTTGCCCTACCTTCATTTGCTGCAAGAGTTGAGTGTGTGACATAAGAGCAATGAACTGATGAACTGGCTTATAACAACTAAATAGATAAAAGGTCAATTAGGTTAGATAACATTTATGGTTACTCCTCTAATGAGATGTTTCATTTCTCCTGCTTTTTCTTATGCTCTTCCTTTATCTCTTGTCATCCGTAAATTCTTCACAATAATAAAATAACTAAGTGTCACAATAATAATCCTTTCAGAGACAAATGTCTATTAATATGAACCTATAGCTAATTAAAGATGGGTATTTCAATTCTCTGAAATGTGCAATTTTACTGAGTGCTAATTGAGAGGAAAATAGTGTTACACTTTCTGAATGGTTCCTTATGTAGAAGCTGGAATTGATTTCACTATTCAACTTTAAAAAACCCAATATTTTTTCTCTAGTAAACAATGAAGTTGGATTCTGACATTTTCTACCAAATTCCCTTTTACTAGTATTGAATATGAGAATGTGGATTTGGAAAAAAGGTATGAAGCCTCTGCAGACAGAAACTGTCAAAAATCACTGAGTAATAATGGGGAAGTAAATGAGTGGTGGTTGCCTAAATGTCAACTTGTGTGAGCTTCTCAGCCAAAGGTGTAACTGTGCCTCTGTTTTTTTAACTGTATGTATTACTCCAACTGTCAGTTGCCTTCAAAAATGTTTTAGAAATAGGGTTTCAAACCTTTTCCCAGCATAGAGTAGCTTGTGGGCAAAATTGAATGATTTATTACAAGCATTTTCCAGAAAACTCATGCTGAGACACTTCTTCAGCAGTGTCTTATGGTTTCCAAGAGTGCTCATTATCAGGTGAAGTCATTAAAAACCTGCCATTGCCTTCTGATAAATCAGGTTATAGCAGCAGTTTTTTAAACCCGATTATTCAAAGCGTAAATCAAATCTGAGTCAAATACTTAAACATCAAGGTTTGAATGGAGTTTTATAAATGTCTGTGAAGTGCTAAGAAAACACAGCGACCGTGGCAAGTATTCTGGCAGTGGGTCGATGCCCAGCTGCGTTACACATGGCCACAGCTCCCCAAAGCGCAGGGAGAGAAGCCAGCGGCGCTGCCTGTGGTCTGAAGGAAGAACTACACGTGTTTTAGGAGCTCGGAGAGACTGGCTCCTGGTCTCATGTTTCAACCCATCTACGAGAAAATATTCACTTCTTCACTGCTGTTGGGTTTAAATGCACACACCAGAGAGGGTGCACTGTTCTTTTTTCAGACTGTTTGTGCTCAGTGCCCAGATGGTTCATGTACAGCTTTGAATGCTCCTGTAGCTGTGGAAGAGGTGAAAGATTAATCTGTTGGTTTAGGAAGGGACACAGGAATGCGGCGTATCACAGTCTAGGGGCATTGCTCAATCCACTAGCAGAAACTTAGATGCAATACATTAAATTACAGCCTATTTATGGATTTGAGGGTGTCCATGTGATTAAATAGTAACTCCAACACAGTGAACTTTGAGATCTGATCCCCACAGCGAGGGAAAAACAACACACAGTTCCCACATCGGTTTGGCCAGTTCCAATGAACTCTGCTTAAGCTAGCATTTTCTCAGCAGAAGCTGTGTGAGAGAAGAAAAAAAAGAAAAATGTCCCTAGCACAAGGCAGTTTGTGTATAAAATCTAGTGGATAGCTGTTTTGAGTGGAATTAAATGGGGGGAAAAAGAAGATTGTGAATGATATAATTGGCTGCTGTCGGTTGTAAAGCCAGAGGGGAATGATACAAGGTGAGGACCTTCTCCCCAGTGCACTCTCCCAGCTGTCGAGCCTGTGGGAGACGCAGGAGCAGAGAGCAGCAGTGGTGAGCGGAGCTGAGCACGTACCTGAGCTGGCTGTGTCATCCAGGCTTTGATGACTGGCGTGGCAGACCAGAGATGTGAAGTCACCTGGGGCTCGTGCATCCAGCAGTCTCTGGTGATGGCTTCCTTCTCCTTCCCACCAGTGGTGTTTAGTTTTTGAATTATTAAGCGCTGGTGGGCTTGGTTCTGTGCGCTGTTGTACCATTGTTAAACCAGGAATTAGAACCAGTTACTCTACAATAAAGCCAGAGCAGTGACACTTGGGGGTTAGGCACTTCCTGTACTCTGATCACAGCAGAGATTTATTGGCCATTGTTTAAGTCTACCCATTGGAAAAGCAAGAGAGCTGTGCCTGTGATTGTTCATTTTTGTGTACTTTTGGCACTGTGTTTTGCTGCTGCAGTTTGCATTCCTCTCTCCATTGGCTCAGAGTACCCACTGTCTGACACTCTTCCATTCTTATACTCCTAAATTTCCCATCCATAAAAGGAGAGAGTAAGAAATGGAAGAAAATGTGCTAAATATCCAACTTTCATGTGAGCCACTTTTAAATAGCTATTTAGTTTTTAGTAATTGCTGTTTCAACGTCCTCAGAATAAGTTCTGGAGAGTGAATTGGACAGCAATGCTCTGGCAGCTCTTATGCCACCAACTATTTCAAAATTACATCTTGATGAAACATGTTGGCAACTGCATGCATTTGACCTCTGTTTTTCCTTCAGCCAAAAAAAAAAAAAAACCCGCTAGTGGCAGCCTGAACCATTGTTCTTTGTATTTAAAACAAGTCTTTCAACTGGGAGCCAAAAAATTGCTTTTCAATACAGCTTTGAAAAATCATCAAAGTCCAGCAGCTAAAAAAATTTTCCATTGCCTCGCTATTCACAAAGTAGAAGATAGAACAGAAATTTTCTGTACTTTTTGGGCAATTTGCAGCTTCCAAAGATTGCACCTTGTTAGGTCAAATGAGCTTAATGATTAATACTTTTTTTTTTTTTCATTTTTATTGGTGTTTTCAGGAATTTATAGCCTTAGACCCTCCTGATTATTCCTCTTTAAACAATATACGTCCATGTCCAACCCCTCTTCAGAAATGAGTAATTTCTCAGTCTGTATTATTTCTGCTGTCCATCATTCTTTAAAAAGATTTTTTTGCCTGATAACAACAGGAGCATGTATCTTCCTTCAGAAACCTCTCACCAGTTCAGTTGCCTTTTAATGCAAGTATTCAAACTAGCGGTGTGGCTCCAGCTATACTGTAGTAGCAATGGGCTCATTTAAATTGGGGATTGTCAGATGAGCAACTTTTGCTGTTTGGTTGAGAAAGAGAAGGACAACCTTTCTGGTAAGTAGGTGTTAAAAAACTGGCACCTTGATCCATCGTGTCTCAGCACACTCGTGGCACAATGCTCTCTGAGCAGGCACTTACAGTAACAAGTAGGCTGCTCAGGTACAGGTACTTCACAGTTTTCAGTGCTTCTCACAGGCAGTTTATTATATGGCATTGCACAAAAGCCAGGCTGAAACTAACCCTGGTATTTTATTAGCCAAAATTAGTAGCTTGCCCAGATCTTAAAATGCTTTAGGAAAAAAACCCATTGTACCCATTTTTTGGTGATTTCATTCACTCATTCTGCATCATCTCACAGACCAATGCCTTGAGAGGTGTCCTCAGGCCTGAACTGGAGGGAGATGCATACATTTCCCTGTCATCTTGTATGTTTGAACCTGAGAGTGGCTAAAGACTCTGGCTAACTGGCTATTTATTTCACGCATCTGAAAGACAGTATTTTGCTGTCTTTTTGCTTCTACAGATCTTTCCCAGCTTAAAATTTAGTTTTATTTTCAGAGGTTTCTGAATTTCTTCATTAATACTTTTAAAACTGCATCTCCCCCTAAGCTGTGGATACGTATATATTTAGTTTGTTCAGATGTCCTTCTGTCATCTTTTTGTTCAGTCCTTGTTCCTCCAGCTGAGTCTAGTAATTTTCCTGAATTTTCCCGTAAAAGGTTCTTTGATGTCCTCATCTTCATTGCTCATTTCACTGCAAGCTGAGCCAAACTGGTATTTAAAATCTTGGTATTTTGTGTAAGTATGATATAGTGTATTTTGTCTTAGTGGAAATATAGCATCGAAAAACAATTTACATTTTAGCCGTGGTCTTGAATATTAATGAGGCTTCTTTTACTCACAAACTGGAGCACTTTGACAGCCTGGTATTATTTTTATCCAGATTTTCCCAGGAAGTTGGCAACAGTATATGCTGGAAAGTAGTTCTTCAGTATCTCATTCACTGAAATTGGTGGTTCATCAACAGTGTCTGTAATTTCTGTTTCGCTTGCACAGCAATAGAATTCAGTATGAATTGCAAATAAAAGGAATCTCAATTTTATGCAGATTTTTGGCACATGGAGTTGAATTAACTCTGCTTGGTTATATAATGTTTTCCTATGATGCAGGAAAATGTAAAGAATTTAGGCCCTTACCTAAGACTTATCACATCTTGTCTGAAGTGAAAGTTTTTCCTCACTGTTCCAATATAGTTAAACAATGAGCCAGCATGGTAACAAAACTTCAATCCAAAATAGGTCCTTTTGAATACAGCTTTTCAAAATTGTAAAGTCTTAATGTAAAGTGTCTGAGATCAGGTTCTGCCCCCAGTGAAGTCTATGGGTCTGAGAAAGGGGGCAATATGGATGGCTTCAAAGCTACTGCTTGGTCTTTTTATGTTCTTCTCACAGAGCAGCATTTCCAGAGGCCCAGGGACTATTTCCACAGCCAAGAATCACCAGAGCATAGATAAGTTTTTCATGCCAGGAGCTGAGACATGGTCAAAGGCCTTTATTATTTTCTGTACAATCTAGAAAATTTCTCTTGGTTGATTCTAATTTCAAGGGAATAATTCCACTTATTAGCCCTCTGTACATTGCTGAATTGTAAGTAACTTACGGTGCTGCAACAGGGTCTCTGCCGCACACAATTTAACTGTGCAAAACCCACCTGTATATTTTAGAATATGTTTAGAGTTTATTTTGTAATATAGTCAAGTTACAATATACTTAAATCTGTAGGATAATGATTTTCTTGAAAATTTAGTGTTACAAATACATGCTATTGGCAATGTGCCTAAATACATTAAGCAGCTAGTTGCAGATTTTAGTTCTGAGAAACTCATGGGTGATTACTTGGTTTGCTTTTCTTAATTGTGTGACTGGCTTAAGTGTGCCTGCTTTGCTGCATTCTGGCATATTTTTTTAGAGTATTTTCAGAATATCTTTGCAGCTCTTCAAGGTGTGAATTTAAACGTTCTTCAAATTCTCTTGCGTGTTTCTCTTCCTTTTGAAGGAACTTTTCTGTTGCAAGGAAGGACATCTCAGGGGGAGACTGAGCAATGAACAGAAAATCATGGTTAGGAAAAACCAGCAAGCCTAAAACGTGTTTGCATTATCAAATTCTAGATGCAAAAACCATCTTAACCTATAGCAGGGAGTAACACTAGAATGCTTTACACCTCTTCAAGAAAGCACCATTTTTAAAGGCAAACATTTTTAAAGTAATCCATGTGCCAAAATGACATGAACTGAATGTTGTGTTTGATCACCTCTGATATTAATAGCATTAAGAAGTACCTTGGCCATTAAAAATTTAAATATCCCAGTAGACAAAATTAAGCTGCTGCAGAACCTCCAAAATCTACCAACTACAGGTTATGTTAATTATCTGTATAATGTAGACCAGGGCAGAGGACAATAATCTTTTTTGGAATTACACAGTATAATTAGTGTTGGATACTGCTGATTGTCTCCTGGAATTTTAGCTCTCTGCCTCTGTGATATGATGCTTTCTGAGGAAAGGAAGAAAATCTGTGCTCATTTCAGTACTATTAACTCCAAGCCCTGATGTTCTGGAGAATGTACTAAATTTTTGTTCACTGCAAGTAATTCACTGAAAAATCTTCTTTCCATTTAATGAGCATTTAGTAGACTCAGACACAAACCAAACCAATAACCAGCCTTTAGATGGTTGTCATGGGATGCAGAGTCGTATGAAGCAAAAGATGTGTGAATCTTTGCTGGAACAAGTTCTAAATTTTTAAGCACCAATTTTTTTAAATTTTCTTGCTAATACCTAAGATGTACTCATTGGAATATCTTTATCAGAAGAAATATGAAACAATTTTTCTTTTCTATGAAACTATGCCTGTTTAAATACATTCAATGTTTTTTTTTGTTGAAAGATATATGCATTTTATCACATGAATTTTTAAGTTTTGGCTGAGGGAAAAACTTAGTAAAAGATCTTCAATATTAAGAGAAAGGTAATCTATCTTTATATAGTCATATCAGGAAAAATTTTTGGCATCTTTAATCTTAGTTAAACCATATCTTAAATAGTTTTAGTAACTGATTAAGTTATTAGTCTAGAATTTCAGGGTTTTTTCTAGAATTTAAAGATATTTGAAGTTTATGTGTCAGCACATCAAATAGGAATTAAAATATTCAGACAGTCATTGGAAAAGGCCAATTCTATTACGTCCATATATTTTTACTCCAGGCTCCACTGTATCAGAATGGGGTATTCCCTATTTCCACAGGAACTGGAGACAGATTTGGACTTTGTTTGCAACTTCATTGAAAACTGCTCTTTGGCAGCTTTTAAGGCTAAAAGAAACAAATTAGAAAAATGCTCTAAAGCACCAATCCACTCAAGCTCTTTGCAGCAGACTCTGAGATTAAATTTAGATATTTCCTATTGGAGACCCCTTTTCTTTTCAAAATAAAGAACTAAGTGATAGCTGGAAATAAATTCTGAGTTTAATACCATCCTTCTTGAGTGAGAGAGGCTTCCTGATGTACAGGGCTCCTAAACAGAAATTCACAGAAAAAGCAGAAGCTTCCTTTTCTCAGGCCCTCCAAATTAATGTATTTAAATGATGGGCAAGAAAAAGTGAGTTAATTTGACATGTATGAATAAGAAATCTAAAGGTATTGGATCACTTTGTGCCATGACACCCCTCTCTCAATCCTTGTACTAGCAAGAATAAGAAAGAATGCCAATCCTATAAAGTTTAAGAAAATGGAGGGACATTGACTGCCTTTGATTTTCTTCATAAACATGTGCGTGATTTCCATTTATAAATTATCACTGTTCCCATATGAAGTGTTTTTCCTGGCATTCTGAATGCAATGGCTACATGCCATAGCATGGGCTAGGTCCCAAATACATCTCCTTGTGATGTCAAGATTCAGTGACAGAATTATTAGTACTATTTTAAATTATTTGAAGAAGGTTTTTTGTATTATGGAGAATACACTGGATTTGGAGGCTTTACTTAAAGAATCACCATGTGTTTCCCTTACTGAACACCAGCTATGAAATCACTGATTCAATGCTGAGCAAATAAAATACTTGCAGTGAGAAGCATAAGAAACTGGGAAAATCTGAATTTGAAATACAAATTTAATGGGTGTCATCACCTAGAGAAAAATGCCATGTTTGACTTTTCCTTATGGACTGCAGATTTACACAGGTGCCAGTCTCAGAAACTTTACATCAAGTTTTAAAGGATTCTTAGAGATTCAGGATAACAATGCTTACAATTACTGACTTGTCACTGGAAACAGATTTGCCCCATGATCAAGCTATCTTCCCAAACTGTTAAATGCCCTTTGCTTCAACTGATACTTCGATGTGTTTCTTCTTGAAATACACTGTAAACTCTGAACGAGACATTTCTGAATTTCCTCAGAGTTGAGAGAAGAATGTTTATCACATAGAATAAGCAGGGCATGGCTCCCCACAGCTCCTTACCTGAGGGTCAGACATGACAGATTATGATTTTAGATAGGTCCCTAATGCATTTTTTTTCCCGCACTTTGAAAGAAGGTTTTATCTAAGCAAGTCTAAAAGGCAACATGCCTTGTTAGCAGCCCTTTGCCTCTGGTCTGTTCTTTCATTATGTTCTTTATTGTCTTTACTTTTGGCCTTTGAGGAGGAAACACCACAAAGTAAGTGCTTTAATCCATGTCTCAGATGAGATTCATGGTCCCTGGTTTGGAATTTCTTTATCTCAGATATTACTGCATTTATGTCTTTTGGTTTTCTGACTGAAACTGGATATGGATGGGTTCATCGTAAGCCTCCGTCTAACTTGTTTGGGTAATAAGGCAACGAGGACTCCATTTTTTCATTTCTCCAGTGCCAGCTATCTCATATTTCTTTGGTGTATACCAGTAATGAGAATCACCTTTCTGCCTCATCATTTGCTGGAAATGAAGGAGTGCACCTGACAAGGATGCATATTTCTCTAGATTAAATATGTGCTAAGTACGTCTTCTCCTTAAATAAGGACTACTCAAAGTGGTTAAGAATTAATTCTGGATTGCTGGGGAGGAGCCCTTCAGGAAGCTAGCTCTCTCCGAGAGAGAGAGAGAGATAGAACTACCTAATTAATTTGCCTAGAGGTAACCTCTTACTTGCTCCATGAGTTGTCCCAGCATTCTTGGATGTACCTTCAGCAGGGCAGCAAGAAAGCTTTAACCCCAGTGTTAAAGTCTTCTCAGCTGCTTCTAATTTCCAGGAAAGATTTTGTAATTCCAAGAGTAGGAATTGGTCTGGCTAATTTTAGTCTCTTAGTGACTAAATTTGGGATGCTTTGGGAGTAGTTTCCTCTAACCCTACACTGCAATACATCTTAGGCAGCCAGTACAGATGCCTGTCTGAAACATGATTCTGCTCATATATGACAATTAAATTTGAGATGCCTAGAAAGTTGCTGAGTGACATAAAAGATTTTTAGTGGGCCTACCTAGCTAGGTAATAATAATACCTAGGAGTGAGAGGCATGGACTATAGCATGCCTCAGGGTAGGATCAAGACTGTCAAAATAATTCCTAATGATGTCCAGTGGTAGAATTTCCACAACCTTCCATTGCAATCTATTTATTAAGCAAGTTCCCATACTAATGTTAGAAAATTTCCTAATGCCTAGTTTAAATTTTAATTATTACAGATTAAGTCTTGTATTTCCAAGCCTTGAAAGCCAGAACAGACAACCGTCTATCATCTGAAGAGAAATGTGAGAAAGTATTTATGACTAAAAGATCAACCAACTTGATCTGAAGTTGTTCATTTCAGAAAGGCTGCACAGCCTAAAGTACTGTTTAGAGGAAAAAGGATTTCTCTAGATTTGGAAACCCTGGAAACAAGGATTTCTGGGGTTACAGGAATTTCCAGTGAATCCCAGCTGAGCTTTCTAGTTTATTCTAAGGCAAGAATGACTCTCTATACATGTAACCTCTAAGTAAGAATGTGAAAGGGCAGAGGTTCCAGGGGAACATTTACAAATCTTTGAAGAATCTCTACCAGGAAGAGAGATATTAGTCACTGTCTAAAGCCCTACAGACTTTTTCTCTCTTCCCTCAATACCAAGAGAGTAATTTTGGTAGGCATCAGGTCATCACCAGAAAATTTGATGTTTTCAATTTGTGCTACAAGTCTTCTTCACAAAACTAGTGCCTTGTAACATTTTCTGAAGTTTTGAACATACTGGAGATTTCACGTGGGTCCTGTCCCTGGGTTCCATACCCCTGAAGACCTCAGAACTCTGTCAAAGAACTCTAGTTTAACATGCTGTGTATTTTTCCCCCTCTTTCTTCTCAATGCAACAGCTTTGCATTTGAATGCAGAACTCTGGAGTAACAGACTGTGGAGTGATTTCTGCACTAAAGCTGTGGTATCCAATGTCAGCCTGAGTGACGATTTAATTTCAGTGGTCTGAACTTGTACCTGCTTCAATGCCACTGATTTGGGCCTAGACTCTGTATAAGAAATATCTCTTGCTTGATAGTTTTGTTATTTACTTTGCCCACACACCAGCTGGAAAGTCTTGGCATGGACTCTGACTTGAGTGCCAGCTGGGAAATAAGTTTCCTTGCAGCTTGCAGAAGTGTCTCAGAATGGACATTTTTCCCAGGCTTTCTGGAAACAGAAGCTTTGTGATTTGGTGTCTCTGTCCGACACTTCTGACAGAAGAGAGAAGAACTGGTGTTTATCAGACTCATCTGGAAAAGTCCAAATGACTCTTTTAATGATTACCAGTTTAAAAGGAAAAGTCTGAAGCTGTGAGAAACCAAAAGCCATTTACTTAAAATTCCCGTGAAACAGAAGAATATAAAAATGGAAGTGAGATCAAACATCTGGGACTACACTGTTCTGACTACTGGAACAGAGCTGATGGGACCACAGTCAGTGAAGGGCTGCACTGCAATCCCTGCTTCCCAGGCACACCATCATTATGGTTCTCCCTATCAACAGTGAGATTCTGGACTGTGGAGATAGTTCTGCAGCAGCCACGTCTCTGATAGGAAAGGATGTGAATTAATTTCTGAAGTGGACAGCAGAACTGAGGTACAACAACCACAGGTACAATTGCCTGTCAATCCCCCCTAGTAAATGCTGAAGTCTTCCCTCTTCTCCCTCTCTAGGCTCAGCCAGAGCCCTGCAGCTGAGGATGTCCTGGTTACAAAGATCCATGTACCACAGCTGGACACAGGGAGGCCTGTAGTTCATTCCTCACTTACATTCTTAGTTCCACTGCTTACTGATGGTATGATTTCATGGTCTATTGTCAGGAAAGTGCTAATTGTTAAGTGCAAAACAAGAGTGGCCTGTAGCGCAGGCCTAAGGAAGAAGAGAAGATACTAAGGAAGAGGATAAAGCTCAAATTTAAAGGGAGCTCTAAAGCCAAATAAATATGGAAAGATTTTCTTAAGTTGTCCTAGGCAAAGTGGGATTTGTCACACTCGTCACAGAGAGTGATAGTTTTCAGATTATGAAGACTAAAAGAAAGAATGTTATCCTATTTCTCCTGCACTTCAAGAAAAATAAGGATCACAGCACTTATAATTTCTGTTTCTTTTCAAATACAATAGCTAACATATGAAAAATAGGTGCTATGATTTTTCTGATTTCATCCAACAATCAAAGGGATGTAAATCAAATAGGAACTTGATTTGTCTAAGCACTTAAGGCAGTAAGTTTGCAGGTATTATGGAAATACACTTGAAGCAGAGTGCTCTTACATAGGCAATAAAAAGCAAAGTGCCCCAATATAGAGGCCAATAAGCTAAAATGTAGAAATCTTTCTCAAAGTCACATAATGGCAGGTAATTATCACCATCATTATTAGAACGGAGGTATGGCTCAGTAGGGGATGTTTAATCTCCAGAAAACCAGCATTTCTGTTAGGATAAGGTATTTCCATTTTTGCTGGGCTGGCACTGTATAAATAACAATGACAACAAGAGTGATCTAATTTTTGTCTGCTCCAAGGCCGCATTTGGTCCACAGATGGGTTTTTGCGAGTATATGTGTTATAGGAAAGTAGTTACTTACCAATAATTTGATTTCTTCCACACTGGAAGCAGGGCTCTGAAAGCTGCCTCTTTTGCCCACTTTGGGAAATGGCCAGGGAAAGCCCAAAGGACACCCCACTGGTGGTAATGGAGATTTATAAACTACTTTCTTTTCATGACCTCTGTGGAGTGGATGAGAAGATAAAGTGTTATCACTTTTTGAACCAGTGATATTGCCCTGGCCATACAAAGCAGGATTGCAGTTTCTGTGGTATCCACCAGCAGGGAGCATGGTCTGTTGACATTCCACTTCCCATGAATCATTATTTTGGAAAGATCTAAAAGAAAAAAGTGAAATATGAAACCTGGTTAAAACTCTTAAGCTTTCCCAGCAAAGCTAAGGGTTTTTTATTTTATTTATTTACATAATTTCCATTACTTAGCTGTTCAAACTGCTTCATGCATGAAGTTATGGGCATAAGATTCAGCATTACCAAATTGCAGCAATTCAGCAATTTCCACCTAGGCTGCCGTAAAAGTCTGAGTGTGCTTTGTCTGCTTCAGCTGTGAATTAAATGACCCTAATTTAAACCCTTTCACTGGAGCTTAGGTTGAGGGACCTTGCCTTGGTTAGTATAACTGTGGCAGAACAAGCTGAAACACAAACTCACTTCAGGTATTGAAGATGCCACTTCTCCTTAAGTGTTTGTTACCTATCCTTTGCTAAAGGCAACCATTCCTTTGGCTTTCCAGTGGAAAAAGCTATGCAAGCACTCTTCAGCCATGAACTGGAATGAATTTAGCCACACAAATAGAGGAAATGAAATATGAAAGCGTGAGAGAAGAGAAAAAAACCCTATTATTAGTGGTTGGATAATTAGTCGATTTTATATTTAATATTATCTTAAACAACTATGTTCAAGTGGGTAGAATTTAGAATAAATGCTTAAACAAAACATAGTACAGGAAATCTTTGATTCTGCATTTTTACTGCAATGATAGTTTTGCCTCTGATTTAATGATAACACTTTGGAGACTAATATAAAAATATATTAGATTTTTAAAATACACATTAAAAAAAATTGTACAATAACATGCTTTTGGAACAATAAATGAAATCTTCAAGCTTAACAAAATTATTTTAAAGCATTTTTTTATGATGTTCCAAAACTCTTGTATCTCAGTGATCAGAATTGATGCACAAGTACGTATTTATAATAATTTGCATTTCTGTTAAGCAAAAAATATTAGAGTTAATAGCAACTTAAGAAAAAACCCCAGCATTTTCCTCCCATTCAAAATAGTCAACTGAACAATTCTGATACTGTATTGATAAAAGCAGAAAATTTTGAGACTCACTTGCCCAAATGTCTGTGAAATTACATGAATTTTCAATTGCATCATTCCTCATATTACATACCAAAACACGCAAAAAAACTTATTTCAGATTCTATTAACTTTATGTTACAGTATTTCTAGCTGAGATAAAAATTTCTATTGTATTGAGGTCTGTGCTTGTGATGAAATTTTAATCTTGGGAGGTAACTACTAAAACATAATAGCAGTTTGAACAGATTCTATCATTGCAAATATCCTAAAAAACTCTACTAATTTGAAATGCAGCTATAAAAGCTTTTAAAGAGCATGTTCTCTGCCACTAAAATATAATTTAATAAATATTCAAGTGTATGCAGTGCTACTCAGTACTTTTCTTTCTTTTTAAATAAAAAGAACTTGCCAAGTGCAGGGAAAAGACAGTGTTTTCTGCAGAAAGATCACACCATTATTTTCTAATCTTAATTTAAATATTTGGTGTTGGGAGAGAGTGGCTGTGAAGCCGGAATGGACCTGCTTTTACATAAAAAAACCACCTTCTGCTAGTTTTCACAGGGAAAGACTTGATTTTCTTCACAAAAGTTTGTATGGGGCTGTGTTTTGGATTTGTGCTGGAAGCAGTGTTGGTAACACAGGGATGTTTTGGTCACTGCTGTGCAGTGCTGACACAGGGCCAAGGCCTTTTCTGCTCCTCACCCCACCCCACCAGTGAGGAGGATGGGGGTGTACAAGGATTTGGGAGGGGACACAGCCGGGACAGCTCACCCCAGGGATATTCCAGACTGTATGGGAGCATGCTCAGCAATGAAAAATTGGGGGAAGGTCGCTTGGGCATCCCAAGACAGGTGGTGAGCAATTGCACTGTTATCACTGGGCATCATTTGTTTTGTATATTCTAATTATAGCAGTATTATTATTGTTGTTATTGTTGTTATTATTACTAACTTCCTTTTCTGTCCTATTAAACTGTATCCCAACACATGAATGTTACTCTTTTTTAATTCCAATTCTTTCCTTGTGAGTGAGGGAGTGAGCAAGCGACTGTGTGCTGTTTACCTGCCAGGTTAAACCACAACAGCCCTGAAGCATGAAACTGAGTATTTCAGTACATGGACTGTGCAGAACCACTCAGAGAACTAATGAAGGACTTATTTTTTTTCTCTGATTATAAAAGAAGCTGTGATTAGGATACTCTAAATGCTACGGCAGTGCAAATTATAAGCATGATGCTGTATTATTATTTGTTACTATAATTTTATTTTTACAATAATAATAATAAAAATAATAATACACATGCTAATCTAAAACTCTCTGACACTATTCACCAAACTTTCCAGTTTTCTAAATCACCTAAAATGTTTACCTTTATGGAGGCAGTTTTCTCCTTTCTTTCATGCTTTTCTTTACATAAATATACTCTGCTCTTTGGGCACAGGAAATACNACAAAAGTTTGTATGGGGCTGTGTTTTGGATTTGTGCTGGAAGCAGTGTTGGTAACACAGGGATGTTTTGGTCACTGCTGTGCAGTGCTGACACAGGGCCAAGGCCTTTTCTGCTCCTCACCCCACCCCACCAGTGAGGAGGATGGGGGTGCACAAGGATTTGGGAGGGGACACAGCTGGGACAGCTCACCCCAGGGATATTCCAGACTGTATGGGAGCATGCTCAGCAATGAAAAATTGGGGGAAGGTCGCTTGGGCATCCCAAGACAGGTGGTGAGCAATTGCACTGTTATCACTGGGCATCATTTGTTTTGTATATTCTAATTATAGCAGTATTATTATTGTTGTTATTGTTGTTATTATTACTAACTTCCTTTTCTGTCCTATTAAACTGTATCCCAACACATGAATGTTACTCTTTTTTAATTCCAATTCTTTCCTTGTGAGGGAGGGAGTGAGCAAGCGACTGTGTGCTGTTTACCTGCCAGGTTAAACCACAACAGCCCTGAAGCATGAAACTGAGTATTTCAGTACATGGACTGTGCAGAACCACTCAGAGAACTAATGAAGGACTTATTTTTTTTCTCTGATTATAAAAGAAGCTGTGATTAGGATACTCTAAATGCTACGGCAGTGCAAATTATAAGCATGATGCTGTATTATTATTTGTTACTATAATTTTATTTTTACAATAATAATAATAAAAATAATAATACACATGCTAATCTAAAACTCTCTGACACTATTCACCAAACTTTCCAGTTTTCTAAATCACCTAAAATGTTTACCTTTATGGAGGCAGTTTTCTCCTTTCTTTCATGCTTTTCTTTACATAAATATACTCTGCTCTTTGGGCACAGGAAATACTTTTTTTTCCTTTCTTTTTCTCCCTATTTTAAAGTTCATTCCATCTACAGTTTGGATGAAGGGCACCATGAAAAAAAGCCTGCCACAACTGAAGATAGATGGTGTAAATAATAAAATCACAGGTTCTTTTGTTTTTTTTTTATCTCATGTTCTGACCTTTTTGGAAGTAATTTTCTCTCTAAACCCACAGTAAAGTCTATGTAGTCTGTGTTCTTTTTTTCCCCCAGAACTGTTTCTCTGTGTATTTAATAACAATTATTACTGTTGTGTTATAACTTCTCTAAGAACAGAATTTTCAGACTTGAGTTTCTACTTGACTTGGGTTATGGTAGCCTTTAGATAATAAAAACAGACACCATACCTCCCCTTCCCCCCCAAAAAAAACCCAAAGCAAAAAATCCAAAAAAATCCCTCCAAACAATATTTTAAAAAGGAACTTCCATTTTCCCATTTCTAGTGTAATCTGTAGGATTGCTGGGGCTGGTTGATATTTTGGAAAAACATGGCACCTACATTGAGGTGCTTTGATAGGGGTACTGGGCCCTGGGCATTTACTTTGGATGGTTTTCACAGCTGTGGTTTAAACTTCTACCAGTTCATGTGTAAAATAATATCTAAGAACACAGATCTACTTTAAACAAAATCTGCATATTTGTCAGAAGCTGTCCATTTGTTGACACTACCATGCAAATATACTACTAGTGAAGCTGAACAATTTAGGCTTTTGGTGGGATTACTGTCATAGAGTATTTAACATGTACACATACCACACAAATAATATCACTGTTGACATGGTGACAAAGGGGACAAGTAGTGAAAGAGCACTGTCCTCACAAAGGGAATTTATATAGACAGGATCTACTTTTCCTGCCTCATACATAAAATCTGCCTGGTCCTTGTGAAGTCAATGACTTCAGAGATCAAAAAAACCCAAATTTCTCACACAGCTTTGCTGGTTGACATAACCAGTCTTTAGAATGGAAAGCTGCAGACCTTTAATGACCAGAATGTCTTCAGAATGTGTTGTGCTGTTGCTTTTAGCTGGCAAGTATAATGGCTAGCTTGATTTTAAAATGCTTGATAAAAAGCCTCTTCCTGAAGAATTGTTTTCACTGCTTCTACTTTATCTATTGCAACAGCTGATACAGTGGTCAGTGTGACTAAGAGTTGTATGACCTCCAAAGAGTAGTGAAAACCTCCTTAACACAGATACTCACTGCAAACGCACGTCCATTGAGCAATCCCCAGTTACCTTAGCAGACATTAAGTCTTAGCATTTACCCTTCACTTTTCCCACATGATGAAAGCCCACTCTGGCTTGATCAGTTACCTATTTTGTGCATATCTTTGTGGTAAAGAAATAGCTTTTCATTTTGGAACTCACAGACACGTTTTAATTTTGGAAGAAACAAACTGAGCGCATCAGCTTCATCAGAGAAAGTCCTCTTTGACCATGCCCAGATTTAAATCAACTGCATATACTCAAGGTCTAGCTAAAGGATTGAAATCTTGAGGGTGGGATAAGCTTATGTAAATGGCAATTAGATGTAACATAATAACATAAGAAAACAGCAATTAATTAAGGTGGTTATAGATAAAATGTGGGCACAGTCCTTTTTTAGCAAGAAGATGCTATTTCTGCATATCTTACTTTCTAATATTTAGAAATTCACTGTATACTAAAAAAAGAAGAAATCATGCTTCTTTTTGGATTGCCAGTATAACTTCCTGCAATCTCCTGTGTTTTCTCTAGAGGTCTCCTCTCTAAGACATGATGGTGCCTGTGCCAAGGATGCCAGTACTGATTGAGAGACACAACAGAAAAATACTGTAGAATATACACCCGTCCCTTGCACAAACACCATCTTTTCTAATTTTTTACCATGTAAAAAAAAGTCTTTTGTGCCCTTTCTCCAGTGCCATAATTACCATGGAAACAGAACTGCAAATTAAACCAGAAATAACAGGGTTTATGCTCAGAATAAAATAAACCTACTCCAGATTTTAAGTTAACAAACATCAATTTCCTAGTTTATCTGCATATGTCTAATGATTGAAAATTTAATTTTAGTTTTCTGGAAAAATCCTGAGGTAGGTTCCTGCTTGGGAACAGAGAGCTAATAGTACAGAGAGGGCCGAATCATAAAAACACTGGCTAGGTGATGTGCATACACAGTACATGTCAAATTTGCACGTTTTAAAATCTGTGTATTTATTTATCTGAATAGCTTTTCATTTAGGAATTCTATTGCATGATTTAGATCCTGAAATCCAGTCTCAATATATCTGTTTCATTATATTAATGACAATAATAATAATTTATATTGTGTTCAGTAGTCTGCCTGAGATTTCTTTTGTGAGAAAGGTCAGCTCTCACAGGTGTTCCTCTCACAGTTTTGATTGATCTTCCAACAGCTGTGAAATCACAATCCTGCAAATTACAAGCATAGTTCAATTGTCTCAAATATTTATGTTCTCATAAATTAAATTTCACAGTCTCTAATGTACAGCAAGTGTAAATCCTGAGAAGATGGGAAAAAAATCTTCCTTTTTCCTCACTTGAAAGGAGTTGAAGCATGAGCAAAAATTTCACTGACCAATTTTGTGAAGTTATGAGACCTGCTGGTGCAGAATAATCTGTACCTCCATTTACAAGAATTTGTTTCAGCAACATCTTCAATATAATTTGAAACTTCATAGGAAATCAGCCATCCCTGCCACTTCCAAAGATATGTGTGGAAGTGTAT
>VYXF01009199.1:225316-239340 GCA_013397295.1 Polioptila caerulea | reverse complement strand
ATGTAATATATTTATTTTTATATACACATGAATACTATCTCCAACACAAAACAACACTCTTTAAAAAGAAATTTTAGGCAAAAACAGAGCTACATATACTGGGATGCTGCTCCATTTTGCAGAAAGAAAATAGTTTAAAATTTTGCCAAAACCTAAGTGTATGAGTTTGAAATCTTAACATGTCCAATTTTGGCTCCAACTGTTTCAACTTTACTTCACAGAACTGTTTCATGTTAGTGCTATCATGTCAGTTCTTTATTACAAATAATCAGCATATTTAGTTTCCTATTAATTTTTATTTTCCTGTACTGTGAAATACTGTTCAGCAGGGAGTTTTTTGGGTTTTTTTTGTTTTGGTTTGTTTTGGGTTTTTGGTGTTTTTTTTGGGTTTTTTGGTTGTTTTTTTTTAATTGCAATGCCATGATTATAATATATTTGAAGACAAGTAAATGGCTCACATTGAGTACAGGGAAATAAGAAGAAAGTCATCACTACAATGCTGTCTAAGAGTCTGAATATTCTCAAGTCTCATTATTTTTCCCTAACAAGGAGTTTATTGTAGTTATGACTTACTCAGGGCATCTGAAATTATGTTTCTTTTAAAAATCAGGTCACCCAAGAACACTGAAACCAGACAAGGCATTAAAATACATTTAATGAAACTGGAGGACACAAAGCTTTTCAGCAGGGCCTATAGTTCAAACCGCTTATTAAGAGAACCTCCTGTTGAGAAGTTTACCTCTCATGTTGATTTTTCTATCCTTTCCTTGTCTTGTTTTTATTTGGCAGTAAAAATACAGTCTGCTCTCTTTTGCAAAACCTGGAACTAAGAATAGCTTGAGCCGCACTAAAAAGTTTTTAAAGTTTCATGTGCTAAATACTAAAACAGATACTAAACATTTCTGGGACTTCATTTATTGCCAATTTCTGTTAGTCATCCAGAAAAACGTAGGAATTCCTTACAAATATACTAACTAGGTCTGATATTTATATTGGTGGGGGTTCTGAATGAACAGAATCAGCAACAAACTTGACAGTTTGGCCCAGTCAGATCTTCCAAAACACTTAGAAGAAGTTTCATAAATGAGTACAATCTAAAAATTACCTCTCTTCCTTTTCTTGCATCTTTGAATGGGTTTGGTAGCTGTGCTCTGTTTCCCTATATGCATCCATGCAACCCACTATCGATGTTTCTGTGTCATTTTGTAGTTTAACAAGGCTATTTTGTAGTCTTAAATTCTCATGTTTCATTTTGTGAACAGAAGCTGTGAAATTTCCATGTTCTTTGTTACATAGATCTATACACTGTGAAAGGAGATAATGCCATCATTAAGTAGTTATTTTTTCCACAGTAAATTGGTATATTTTTAACAAGCAGACACAAAACAATGTTCTGTGCTAAAGAAAAGACTTAGCTACCATATATAATCATGCAACATTTAGGGCAAACCAAGAGAATTGCCTCCAGAAAAAAAATCATAGTAGATAAATGGAAAAGAAGGGATAACAGCCTCTACAACACAATAAAACAAATTAAAATTTCTCAGCAAACATGCATTCAAAATATTATTGTTGTAAATTTATTGCTTGCTTTGTAAAACTGATGACATAAAAGCAACCATAACAGCTATAGCTGCAGATTTTATTGCTCCCTCCAGTAACAATTCCTCTAAAAATAACAAGCAAAATTATAGGAGTTCATTACTATACTAGATACAGAGCATGTGTACAGGCACAGTTTAATATGTGTGTTGAGACAGTCACCTTCAGTTTCAGAAGCAGTGAGTAAAGCCACATCAGCACGGTGATCTCTGTCCCTGTCACTAAACCCTGCTTCTCAGCTGGGCTAGCCCACATGGTGTGCAAGGCCAAATACTGAAAGTGCAACTCGTGCCCTCTGATCAGGGGCTAAAGAGCCGCATCTGCTAGGATATCAAGAAGGGAAGATGGAGATTAGCTCTGGAAGTCGTCTAGCCGAGATACTGTGTTCCTTTTTTTTCTCCTCTCATTTAATCCACAAAGACTATGCTGCACACCTGAGCCAGCTATTTTGGACTATCTCTCTGCAGAGTACTGCACTGCATTGTGTAATAAATCTGCAATAACAGTGTACTGTCATCACCAGGAAATTCTCAAAAGGTTTATCAGATTACACACAAAAGACTAAAACCCCTTGCATTTCATTAAGTTGTGCTTTCATATATTCCTAGATTTACCTTATTCTCTTGGAACTCAGTAACTCATTACAGATTTGGTTCTTAGTACACTGCTGGCACAACTGTGCTCCTGCATTTGAAAGATTGTCTATTCCTTGCACTGATTTGATGCCATCTCTTCCTGTGAACCTCACCTTTAGTTTTAGGGGGAATTTATGAACCAAGCTGGCATGGAAATGCCAGAAGGCATAATAAAATTAAATATTTTGTGCAATTATGGGGGAGCAGGGCCTCAGCTACGTCTCACAAGTGGGAGGAGTGGCAAACTGAGGAAGAAGGGGAGCACTAAGTCATTCTACCATTAACAGCCCTAGAATCAGCAGTAAAGTTATAATGGCATGAACCCCAAAACCAAGCTGGGCCAGCTACACTGCTTTTGGCATCTAAGCCCTGAAAGTAACCCTGTCTGATGATGCATTACACCATACTGACTTAGGCTGGCACTGGTCTCAGAGGTCTCTGCAGTGCTCCACTGTACAGCACAAACATGTCCATAAAAATCTCTCCAATCCCTGGAATCTTAATATCAAATATATCATAATCTCTAATGTTTAGATCCTCACAATGCATTAGTAAAGCAGGAAAGAATTTTTAAGACCACAAATCTACTGAAATATGCTTTGACCTTGGTATTATGTGGTAACTGGATTTTACTGTTAAAATATAACAAACATGTGATGTCTCCAAGGACCCTTGTCAGACAGCTCTTTGCAATCTTTAAGAAAAGTGTCACTGCAGAGAAGAGTTAGACACGCATACACACACCCATCTGTGCTTCCACAATAATAAATCATATATACACATACAGATATCCACAATACTGTGTACGTATGTAAAGGTAAGACATCACTGATGGACACCTGTGCTGTTTTAAGGGTGTGGATAAATGTGACATGCTTTCATGACAATTAGCAGCCTACAATTCCCTCCCAAAATGTATTTACATCAGTATTTCCCAACAACATTCCAGTGGGATTTTTTTTAGTGATAGATACAGTAACTGCAGATGTTCTGTAAGGAGGGGATGTTTTGAAGCTTTTTGTGGAAAACAGCATATATAGTATTTATAATGCCTCCATAAACCATAGTTCTAGAGAATCTTACGGCATGCTTTTTATCAATTAAATTTTAAAGCTCCGCTGTTTGGAGAGATATAAATACTAAACTCTGAAAATAAGCTGGGTGGGAGCAGAATGTGTCAGTTTTTTACACTGCTATTTAAATACCATGTGAACAAAGGGGTAAGATATTAAAAAAGGGACATATTTTTGTCAGTGAGAGTGATGACTGTTTAAACTTAAATAAGTTTATCACAAAAATATAAGCTCTCAGAAATTGTCTAGTGTCTAGACAGTTACTGAAAAATTTAGCTTACTCATAGTTTAATACAATTCAGGTAAAAATTACCTGTACTCATCTTCAGGTTGTGTGTGAAAAACACTTGGTTTTGACTTTGTTGCACACCTTATTTTTATTAATTTAATTTATGCAAGCCAGAAATCTCTAAATCTGCCATGCTCTTAATCTACATTTACAATAAATATAAGTAACTATTCTGCATACTTCATAGGTTAAAAAAAAATTACCATGCAACTTTCACACTCCTGGTTTTCCACCATTTCTTTTAGATGGGTGTTTTCAGATTTGATAACTTGGTAACGGAATTCCAACAACTAGGAAAAGATTAAGTTCTTAGTTAAATACAAGAGTATTACTCTCAACTGTAATAACATGGAGTATAGATATATTTAAGTTTAATTTTACAAAATGTACGTTAAGAATTACAAAACTTACTATAATATTTTTAAATATAGCAATACCAAAGTAGGAAGAAGTACTAAACCATCTATAAAAGATATACAAATGCAATGCTTCTGAATTTATTTACCTTTTTGAAAGAAGTAATGACTTAAGAAAACAAGAAGTTCAAGTAAGCAGTTACTACACAGAAAGAGGGGCAGATACCCAGAAACCTCTAAATATGATGGTTCTTTTGTTTTACAAATAAAGATGAAAAATTTGTTTTTAAGACAAAAATTTGCCATAAAAATCTCCTCTGGTCTCTTAGTGTTTCCAGCTACAAAATTACTAGAATTTTCTATGCATATTGGTAACATTCTTCAAAAAGCTTTAGAAAAAAATGAAAAATTAGAAACTTAAAGCCTATGTAAGAACCACAAACTGGAAGTTTTCAAGATCTTTTGCACATCAAAATGGTAACTAGATGAGATGGTCAGAATTAATTTCAGTTTAGATGTACAGTTGATATTTACTGGTGATTTCTTGTTCCAGTATCAATTTGGCTGCTTTTGTAATACTTCACAGATATTACAGCACCATTGATAAAAACTACAGCATGAAATGTGATGTCTTTTTTTTTTCCACAGATAATGAATGTCATTATCAATAGCGTGGAGTAAAATGATGTGGGCTGCTTTTGCCTACTTGCATACCTGTTGTTTTGTTAACAATTTGTGTTTTGTCTCTAACTCCATTTTTAACTGTCTTTCCAGAAGACTAGCTTTTTCCATGATAGTTGCTATAGTGATCTCCTTTTGATGAAGCTCCTCTGTCAGGTCAGAGATTTCTGTCTTCATTCTTTTCTGCTCAGAGCAATGGGACTGGTCCTCTTGATAAAGATGGTTTCTTATCTGTAGCAAATACATTTCAAAAAGAAAAAATGCTATGCAGTAAATATGATTGCATCAGTTGCTGCTTATCAATGACTTTTTCTGCTGTTGCTTCCAAGACACCAACTCTTCTAACTGAATCAGAGATTCTGAGATTGTAAAATAAAATGTCTTTGGAAGTCAGTGCACACAGCTTTGTTTATTTTTACATCTTTTTTCAACACTTCTCTTGTACTTTCATTTGCCTACTTAATATTAGAAATGAACAAAGAACAATATACTTCAATTAACCTTTTAAAATAAAATAATAAAAATCATGTATAGAATTGTAATTAATGATAAAGAATATCCAAGGAAATATCCATTCAATAAATTTAAGTATGATTTATTTATACTGCACTTAAGTTAGGTTTAGAAAAAGTTTGATGAAGCATAAATTAACCTAAGAGCAATATAAATAAATCAATTTAGAGGCTCTTTAATTAGAAACTATGTTAGAAATAAAAAGTATACGTGGCAAATTACTTTATGAGAATTTTTTCTGACATTACATGTAAAAGTTAAGGTCAAACTTTCTTCAATACCTCCTGTTCAGAGTTCTCCAAAGTATCAACACAAAAATTGTTTTCCTAATCTTTCTGCTTTACCAACAATTTAGTACTGGCAGTTTTTTTATTGTCTAAGAAACAAAACAACAAAAACCAGCATAACAACCTTTGAACCCATTTTAACAACTTTTTGCAGTACTAAACAAAATAAACAACAGAATGCATTTTGTTTTTATTTATGCAAACAGCACAGAAATCTTAGAATTGTAAAAAAAATCAATGTAGATACAAAAAATCTAAGCTAGATCATGACTGTCATGCCAAAATTGATGAACCCAAGTCAGATGCATCCTTCCTAACAGAGACATTCAAAACCCACTTGGCAAGCATTCCTGTAACCTGCTCTAGGTGGCGGGGGGTTGGACCCTTCCAAGCCTAACAATTGTGTGATTTCTGCTTCCATTGCTACTTGGAAAAACCACAACATGGTGGTTGTAAAATGAGTTCTGAGCATCCTCTACTTCCAAAGTATTTCAGTCTGCCAAGCCATACACCATTCCACAGTGCCATGCCACTGCTGCTTGCTCGCAGCACTCTTGGAATGTGCAACACAATGTGATGCACAGTTCCAGCAAGAGAGCTCTGCCCTAGACTGTGCAGCAGGTACCTGATTAAGCTTAGCCTTGTGTGAGTACCTGCCACAATGACTTGTATCAGTTGATCTGTTTGCATATCCTACCTCTGAGATCACCTACAAATTACAGCTTAGCTCTACAGGCTAATAATTAATCAGAGCTTTGGAGGCTGTCTTAGCTGCATGGTATTATCTGAATCACAGTAATGCATAGGCACGGTCTCTTCCATTATTTCAATGAAGTAGGTAGGCACAGAATCAGAATGTCAGTTTTACAGCTACACAACTAAATGCAATCATACATGAAATCTTTTTCTTATAAAAAACTTCATGCTCTCCTGAACCTACAATGCATCCTCCTGCTCTCTACAGTATATGCACACACTCGAGGTCAGCACTCTCTCCTAAAATCCTATACTGCAGTTAAGATCTGGAAATTATATGAAATACCTTGTTCAGCTCTTCTTCTTGATGTTCTTGACTTTCTGCAAATAGCAATAACTCAGTGTTTTTATTTTCTATTTGCTCAGTAAGCTGAACATGAGATGACTGATGCCTTTAAGTAAGAAAGAAACAAAACATGAAACAACCAGAACATTCAATACTCTTTAACTTGCAGTATCCTCTCCACAGTGTAAAACTGTAGAACATCTGCTTGCTGATGAAAAAAATATCCCAAAATACAACCAACATTTGGCCTAAACCAGGCTGGATTCTGGGAGATGTCTAGGAATCAAGGATAATACAACTAAGTGCAGAAAGAATCCTGAAAGCTCTTATACACTGGAATTTTGTGTAATTTGAAATGGCTACAGCAGATTAGGTAATCCATAAAACCATTATGATTTTATTCAAAGGAAGTTAGGGAGAATCTTAATTGCATTGTTCCCAAAATGTTTTAATGCTGAGAAAATGAACGACTTCAAGATATAGGTAGAAATATCTGAAATGTGTTGGTTTGTAAAAATCTAGGCATCTTTAAATCCTTCAAACAGAGCCTGCATCTACTGCCTGAAATTGTCAGATATAATTGTCAATGAAAATATCCAGTCTAAAATTTAGAAACTGACATTTGAATTCAGAGTATCTTTTCAAACAGACTTAATTTAAAACAAATGTAAGAAAAAAGTTATTAGCTAAGAAGTATTTGTTAGTTTAAACATGTCTTCACCATCCATACTTTATTTGAATTTCCTGCATATCTTTATACTCTTTGATTTTCAATAATTCTGTATACAACTTTTGACATTCCAGTTGTATCCTTCTCCAGAGACCATCCCTTGACTGCAGCTCATTTCTCATTTCTGAGATGTCTGCCTCCATGTTCTAAAGAAACAAGCAAATACACAAACAGTTAAATAAAATTAGACAGCTTAAAATGCTGGGTTTTAACACATCATATTCAATACCTGTACATACATGATTTTAATTTCTGAATTGCATATTGCTTCCATGTCAGTTCCTCTCATCTAAAAATCAGATTCTGAATATTCTTTAGCTCTTGCAACGTTCCAAAGCATCTGCCTCTGAAATTATCATAGGAAACATAATTCAGAAGTTCTTTATTGTACTAAATGCATCTAAAATATATAGCTTGCTTGTTTTAGCAGGTTCTGTATCCTGGAACATGTTTCACATGCTGGAACTGGTGTCATAAGTGGCTTCCATTTTCTATTTTCCTAACAGCATTTCCAAATTTAAAAACTTTAGGAACTACAAGGCTGCATAAATCTTCTTCAAAACTAGTTCCATCTGCATTAAGCTAATTGCTTATTTAAATGAACATCACAAAATTTTCAAACAATCAAAAAAAGATTCTTCTTAGGAACTTGACAAACTTTATTCTGTTTTATCTTTAATTTCTGATTGATAGCATGTTAGACAACCTGAAGACACATATTACATGTGGCATGATAAAACATGAATTAAAAAAAAATCAGAATTTCACAAAAATATACTGAAAACATACTAAATATAAGAAATTAGAAATATACCCCACAAATAACAAAAGTAACAATAATAATCAGTGCTTGCAATAGTCATATCCAGAGAATATGTACTGCTTCTCACCTAAGATTCAAAAGCATGTTTCACATTAGAAAAACAAAAAGATTTTTCCAAGGATATTGATCCTTTACCTTTCAAACTAATACACTAAAACATTCAAATTTTTCATAATTTCTTCATTTTCTTTGAATATAGCTTCCATCTTTAAGAGCAAAAATAAAGCCTTTAAAATTTCAAAAGAGAACTGGATTCCAGAAACTGCACTGCAAGGAAGAACTTCAAAGGTTTATTTCCCTTAGAGCCTTCTATGAGAATGACCCTCCTTCCAAGAAGCCTGTGGTCTTCCTCTGGCTGAAAGGGTTGCTGAAGACAGATACAAAGTGCTTTTGCATTTTTGGGGTTTTTTTGGGAGAGGCCTGCATATATGGACTCATTCATTTTATCCTTTGTTTCATTAAGGCCAAGAGAGCTTTTTCAAACACCAAAATGCAATTCTGGGTATATTTGAGAGAAATGAAGCTTAATGAACTGTTAAAGTTGTTGGTAGGACTTGCTTATACTCATCTTCATGATTCCAACATTCAAGAAACAGCCACAATTGTTTTATAACATACGAATTTGGGAGATGGTTACCCCTCTGATTTCACTCTGGGGTCGATAAGGGAAATGAATTCTGCTCAATTGCGTGGCAGAAGTAATATTTTCTATGATAGACTGCAGTCATCCCACATATTTACATAAATTGTATTTTCTTGTGAATTAAAATAGTAGCAGGAACAACTGCAGCCACAGCAGCAGCTGCAATAATAATTGAAACAGAACTTCAGGTCAAGAGTTTCAGAGTTTTACAGATCAGTTAAAAAAAATAAGATATGCATCACTTATTATTTTAGAAAATATCTATTGCATCTGGTTAAAATGAAAATTAATTTTAAAGCAGAAAACTTTAGGATTTGTTTAGAAAATATCTCATATAAAGAGTCTATTTTAAGTTGAAAAAATCTTGAAATCTTTTCTTTCCTTCTGTGAAAAGTTTTGCTTCTACTAGCTTGCCAAGCAAACAAAGTCCCCAAAATTTTCTGATCAGCTCTTGTTCTAATTCTACTCCAAGCTGTTTGTGGTGGGCTGACCCTGACTGGATGCCAGGTACCCACCACAGGCACATTGTCACTGCCCTTCCCAGCTGGACAGGGCAGAGAAACAAGAGAAATGCTCTATGTTTGTTTCTTGAGATAAGGACAGAGAGAGATCACTCACCAGTTACTGCCAAAGGCAGAAGAGACTCAACTCAGAGAAATTAATTTATTGCTAATCAAATTAGAGCAGGTTGATGAGAAATAAAAACTAAATCTTAGAACACCTCCTCAGGCTTCCTTTCTTCCCAGGCTCAACTTCACTCCTCAGTTCTCTACCTCCTCCCCTCTGGTGCTGTAGGGGTATGAGGAATGGGGGCTGTGGTCAGTTCATCACACCTTGTCTCTGCTGCTCCTTCCCTCTTGAGGGGACTCCTCACACTTCCCCAGCTCCAGTGTGGCTCCCTCCCAAGGGAGTTGGTCCTCCATGAACTTACTCATGGTGACTCCTTCCCATAGGCTGAAGTTCTTCATTAACTCCTCCAGCATGGCTTCATTCTATGGGCTGCAGTCCCTCAGGAACAGGCTGCTCCAGTGTGGGTCCCTTCATGGGCTGCAGTCCCTCAGGAACAGGCTGTCCCAGTGTGGGTCCCCAGTGGGGTCTCAAGTCCTGCCAGCAAACCTGCTCCAGTGTGGGCTCCTCTCTCCTCAGGGCCACAGATCTTCTCATGAGCTTACTGCAGCACAGGTTTCCCACAGCCTCCTTCAGACATTCCCCAACTCTGGCATGGGTCCCTCCAGGGGCTGCAAGTGGCTTTCTCCATTCCTTTGGACCCCATGTGCTGCAGGGGCACAGCTGTCTCACCATGGGCTGCACCAGGGGCTGAAGGGGAAATCTCTGTTGTGGTGCCTGGAGCACCATCTGCCCCTCCTTCTGCACTGCCCTTGGGGTCTGCAGGGCTGTTCCTGTGACATGTTCTCACTCTTCTCTCCCTACTGCACACAGTTTTTTCCCCCTCCTCTTAAATGCGTTAACCCCAAGGTGCCACCATCACTGCTGTTGGGCTCAGCCTTGCCCAGCAGTGGGGCCATCACAGAACCAGCTGACACTGGCTCTGTCAGGGATGGGGAAAAGTTCCAGCAGCTTCACAAAGGCCATCCCTGAAGAGCCCCCATTACTTTCCCAACACAAACCCAGTACCCTGTTCAGCCTTTAAAATACAATTATATGGTGTATTTTTGCCTAAATTGGTGCCCAGCCATTGACCTAATGCTGACTTTTCAAGAACCAAGCCCCTTATGTGATGTTTTCAGGTTACCTCTCATGTTATGGCTGCAGATAAGTTTGTCACAGGGTAGAGAAATAGGCTGCAGTCTCCATTTAGATCTTTTAGTCTTTGTATTTTCTGTAAAGTCAACAAACTGCTCTTTCATACATTTCACTTTATTATTTGCTAATTAATAGAATAAATGAAATAATTAGAAGAACACCTAAAATGATCATAGGCATAGACAAATATATGAGGCAAAACAATTCTTGCTTTCATTGCCATCAGAGTTCTCCACATCAAGACCCATCTACTCCCTCCTTTACCCATATAATGTCCAGCTATTGCAGTCCTCCACCTATTTCTCCTTCATGCAAACCTGCTTACTTTTTCTGGTCGAAAAAAGGCCTTTGTACTTTCCTCTTTCTCATACAGACATTCCTAAAAAAATATTTTCCCTGAGCTACCCCTTTTCACCATAGATTGACATCAATGCAGCTATTTCCAAATGCAGTTTTTCTAACTAACATAGCAGCATTCCACACCACCAACACAGTTATTCTGCAACTTTCTGCCCTCTAGATGACACTGTTATGTACATCTAGCTCCACTTCTACTTAAAGTGTCTTCAACCTTCTTACAGCTCCTGTATTCTCTTGAATACATGATTCCAAAATTCTTCTGGTTGTAGATGTCCTTCAAGGCTACAGCACAATCTCTCGTGTACCCACATACACCAACTGCCATGGTTTGTTCCACTGCATATTCTAGTCCCACTGCTTTTGATGGCAGCCTTTTTAACAGAAGTTTTGCTTGCACACTGATAACTTGTATTCAGGCAAAAGACTCAGTGAACTAACGTGCAAATGGCATGCATACACTTGGCTCTTCTGACTACACCTGACCATACAATCTGAAATTAACCTCTGCCACATATATGCTAATTCCTATAAAGTATATTGCATATGCTGTTAGCACTCTGTAAGACTGTCTATAAACAGAAACAAATCTTTATCCAAAAAGACTTGAAGTTACTATAGGCCACTCAATATATTACTGAACGGAGAAGTGCTTAAATAAATAAGCAAAAGCAGAACTGCTGTATGTCAGTAGAAAAAAATAGCAATGAGAATCTCCTTCCTGATATGTTTCAAACACAGATAATAAAAAAGATTGTAAAGATTTTGTATTATCTCAATCTTGTCACAACTCATATACCATGACCAAAAGAAGAGGAGCAAATAGCTGTCTACATAGATCAGTGCTATGCTGAAAAACAGTGAACTAGGGAGCAGATAAAACCTGATTGTTCTTTATGTGGCCAAAAACTTAAAAATTTTAAAAAATTGACTGCATAATCTCCTTTCAAAACTAACAAAGTATATCATACATGTTTGTATATACTTATTTACTGTCTATATGGCACAATGAAGAACAAGGTAAATCAGATAAAGAGATTTCACAGAAGTAATTTAAGAACCAAATATAGGGGAACCTATACAAGGAACCAGACTGGGGGAAGTTCATGTAGATGCTATGGATATAAGAGAGTTATAAAACCCTAGATACATAGACAAGAGAAAAAATATACTGCTACAAATCAAACTTATTTCTGTTTTACTAAAAAAATCCCAACCCATACTCTCCCCAGATAATTCTGTGTTCATGCACACCTAATGTACATTTATGCAGGCATCTCATCTTGATTTTCCAACATTAATTCCACAGTCATCATAAAAAACTATTACTACCTGGCACTGATTTTGGTACATTTTTAGATCCTCATGAAGTTTCATATTTTCCTCTACCAGTTTATTCTTGTTTCTTGCTATTTCATTTACAATTGCCTTTAGTTTTTCAATAATCAAATCATCATTTTCACTTTTGGGCTGGGTAATTAGCTCTTCTTGGTTTTGTTTCTTATTGCATATTTGGAGTTGATAATTCTGTGTCTGCTTCTGCAAAACAAGAAAATATTTTAAATTTAACTCAATAATTGTATGTAAATTGTTAGGACCAAATCGTTACTACTGAAATCATAAGGCTATTCTCATCTTCACCTGGATTTGCTTAGAAAAGATGGCACAATTCAAACAGTTTGAATTATTTGCCCTCAGTAAAGAAAGATGTTTCAAGAACCTTCAAGGGCACAGGAGTTTTTCAAGGATTTTTTTTTCTCCTGTGCTGTTTATTTTCCTAGTACTTAATGTTAATGAGCCTCAAATGTGAAAAAGGTGATTATGATGACCTACTCAAAGCAGTTACCTGTGAGAAATAATTTGAGAGAAATGTTCCTCTTTGATTCATTGAACTCAGTAGAAACTGTGTGTGTGAGCCTCAGGATAGATATTAACCTTTGACTAGAGGGCTACCATTACATAGGTCATGTACAAGCAGCTCAGTTACTACAGGAACTGTACTTTGAGATCATTATCCTTAAACTCGGGGAAGGATCATTCGTACATTTGGCAGAGTCCTACACCCCATGCAGCTTCTTGTACCAATTAAAATCCCAAACACAAAACTTCAGAAAATTGGTATTGCCAGTATTTCTGAATCCACAGGCATTTTGAAGAAGCATAATTACTATGGCAACTGTTTTTGCTGTTTAAAAAATTATCCACATGGATCCCACTGCTGGGAGATTAACAAGCAGCACTAATCTTTCAGAAGACTGAGAATTACTTGAAAAATGACAACAAAATATGACTTGTAAATCGTATATCATGTGCCGAGATCAAGTTGGGCAAGAAAATATGAAGTAAAAATAAATAGGGATACAAATGCCGTATTTCACTGGCAAGGACTGCAAAAAGTCATACTTTAGACAGTTTTGGATGTTATTGACTATGTCCTAAGTAGAATGGACCACTGGCTGCATATAAAATAAAAAGCAAAAAAAAAAATTTGCAGATTAAGTTTCGTTTCTATCAATAAAAAACTAGGGTCCCTTCAACATCCAAGTTATGGACTCTGATACACCAATTGGCAACGCATCCTGTAAAAAATATAGTGCAAGANCAGAGCAGTCAAGGACAAACTCTGGGTTCCCACAACAGAAGGCAAATTTGAGGCAAAGATGCAGGAACAACTGACACTTTTGAAACAGCTATGGGTAACTGTCCATCAGACTTGTATTTAAAAAAATAGTTGGTGTTATATTACAGTTTTGAAGGAAATTGTCTTCAAAGCAAGTTTACTGATGGCAATGAAAGCTTCAACAGAAAAATGTGTATGACTATCCTGAGTACTCTATTTTAAACTGTCTAACTGTACAATCAATATATCATCAGTCAATGGTTTTGTCTAGTCAAAGACTTGCTTTTCTAACACATTTGTAAGGAAGTTCAATTGCTGGAATGTAATGCTCTCAGCAGCTAAACCCAAAACATAACTGTCATCCTTGGAAACTCTGGATATGTGTAAAGAGTCTCACAGGAATTGCTAAGAAAGTGTTTCACTAGATTAAGATCCAATGAGCTTAGTAACAGTGGAAAAGGGAATTACCACTGAGCAACATAATTGGCTTCCCTTTACTTAGTTTTCAAGCTGTCTTGTGGCCTGGTCAATTTGTGAGTTATTTTCTTTTTTTTTTTTTAGAGAAGGATTGGTCATCATGACATCATTAAATAAATTTTTTTTTTCTGT
>VYXF01009199.1:209885-225273 GCA_013397295.1 Polioptila caerulea | reverse complement strand
AATTGGCTTCCCTTTACTTAGTTTTCAAGCTGTCTTGTGGCCTGGTCAATTTGTGAGTTATTTTCTGGTTTTTTTTTTAGAGCAGGATTGGTCACCATGACATCATTAAATAACATTTTTTTTTTCTGAATTAGAAGGAATTAAAAATATAAAAATATGCAATATCAATAGTCCATACATGAAAAAAGCAATCAGCAAATTGGCAAGTAAAAAATAATCGTAAAGTCAATCAAGGACTGATTACCTTCTAGTTACCTTCATTGTAACTAGAAGGCTAAAAAATATGAAAAAAGGGGCTAAATGATCCAACAAACAACTCCAAGAGTGATTCTGTAGTAGCATATGAAAATTAATTTTTCTACATAAATGATACTAGTGTGTATTTAAGATCTGGAAAAAAAATGAAGGCTATCAGATTTGAAGAAACTTTATACTTGTGTCAACACCTTAATGGCATGCACTATGTACATGGTAAGATACTTCTACTAACTTGTCACAATTAACTGATATTAGTAAATAGTATGGAAAAGTATATCCATAATATTGTTAAAAAGTAAAAAGGATCACTCACTGGTTTTTGCAATTGTTTGTGGGTTTTTAAAAGAAATGTTATCATTTTCGTCATGATCCTTATTAATTTTCTCAAATTCATGAGGAAAATTAAATTAAAATATCTGCATGTCTCATTAGATCTTCAAGTATGGTTCTGCCTTACCATATATTCACTACCAATACAGACATGCATTGTAAGATTCAATGTAAGCTTAGTTTTTAAAAACTAAGTTAAAGTAAGCTCTAGCTGAGAAAAGAGTTCATTTTCTTCCTAGAGCAGGAAGGTAGGAATTTTACCTGAAATAAATTACTTTTCTCGAGCAATAATTTTGGTTGCATATCTACATAAACAGGATTATTTACACAGGTTGTCCCATTCTTCTCCCATTCTTGTGATTTTGCCTTAAATTCCTGAAAGACAGCAAAACAAGGCTAGTAAACATAGAGAAAAAATCTGTTTTCCTCAATCTAAAGAATTTTTAGTTTGTATTGTTCTAAGAAGTATCTAGTTTTTAATTAATATATAATTTTTCCATAATTCTGGAGGGAAATTAAAAAAAAAGAACAATTCTCTAAAGCAGCTATCCAGTCGTCCTAACTAAAAAAAGACCAGTCTTAAAGACTATTGATCTGAGAACGAGTGCAAACATAATAACATAATAATTGAATATAAACTATAAAATAAGATATTAGAATTATTACTATGAAAACAAATTTTATTGGATAGTAGTTCCTGTGACTTCAAAGCTATATCAGTGTTGAGCAGGGTAATCAGAAGGGAATCAAACCCTTAATACTCAGACAAAGTGCTCACTTTCCACCTTTATTTTTTATGGGACAGCAGTTACATTGAATAAATTTTACTTCTTGCTCTCTTTAAAATTGCTGCTTCAGGTTCTGAGTTCATCTAGTTTAAACAAAAAACTGTCTATGAATTTCTATTATATTAGATTTATCTAATACTGTTTTTGTATTTGCACTCACATTCATATTTATAGTGTATTTGAATTTGCTTTAAACACATGCCAAACCTTATATGTTCACAAATACATTTTAAAGGCAGTATCCTAAAAATAAGCAGTACTTCAGTTACTAGAGCTGTTGCTCTTTTAGTTTGAAAATTTAGCAAAATAACAGTACATTGATTTATATATTGAAAACTAATCGAAATGTTGTTCCAAAAAGACAGATGATATTTAATAATTAAGCTAAACTGACATATTCTCCAAATTTAAAACAATAAGGGTTTTTTTTTGCTACCAAAAAAACCCTGACTATTTCTCAACATAGATTAATACAAATCTTTTCTCATAGCTTTCCTAATATCTGCTTTGGCATTTAAAACAATAAACATCTTCCTATTTTGTAAAGCATGCTACAAATGGAGTTTCAAACTACTTAATGAGGACTGCAGGTTCAAGGCCTTACTAAAGCACTGCTGAGCTTAGTAGATTTTCACCACAGTAATTATTTCCTGAATACTTGAATTTGCTGAATATATTCCAAGCACTCATTTTTCATACTGCATAATTAATCAAATTATAGCATTGTCTTACATTATTTTCACATTTTAATCTCGAGTAAGGTTATTCTCAAATTAGCTGACAGTAGTGATATATCAATGATAGATGTACAACCCATTTATTATTCTTGTAAGTGATGTTGGCAGCTATACTGCAGTCCAAAGCATTGTAGCTTTTCTGATGGCGAGAACTTCCATGTGGAAGAGACAGCTAACATCATGTAGAGTTGGCATGTGTCTATGTAGACACAGGAACCCAGAAGTCACAGAAGTAAGCCCTAAATCTTACGGAATAACATAAAAGGCAAGTCCAAAATACAGATCCTAAGACCCTGCTTAATTTGGGTTAAAAGTAGGAAACTAAAATCTACTAGAGCTGAATTTCTTGATTGCAAAGTCTTCAAAGTGTCCAAATCATCTACATCATAAATCTACATCATAAACATGTAAGTCCTCCCAAAGCTTATCAGCTGGACTAACAGCTCCCATATCAGCTGGTACCACTCTCCTTGCTTTGCCAACAGCACCAGCCCAGTAATCATCTGCAGCACACACTACTGTATTATGCTCTTCACAAAGGATGGACAGGGAAAGTATGAATGTTGTGATCATCCTGTGCTTCACCAGATTACTGGTTAGACTGTTCTTCCCATAAATGGAGGACTTGGTGTAAAAATCTTTCAAGACTGAGCCTGAAGTATAATCTTCCCATGCTAGTTTTCTACCTAACAGACAAATGCCATTTTTCAACAGGGTCTGGAATTCTTACTTTTGAAGTTGTTTCATTTAGCTCAGGATATCAGGAAATTTATTGGATTGGTAAAAAAGAAGCAGCAAAAATTAGCATACCTAGAGATTGTATTGCTCAGTTATAAGAAATAATACTGGATATCAGTCTCCACTCCAGTGAATGCAGCCAGAGGAGTATTTGGAGAGAAGACACCACTTGCAGGCACACTCTCTACAAGTTCTCTGTCTTGCCTAATTTTCCTGTTGGGCCAATAAACACCTGATTATTCTGCAGACCACAAAGTAACCTCTGAGAAGTCAAGGTTGGGAATTATGAACAAAAATCAGTGTCTTCCAGTATTCAAGAATAAGTCCACTAAAATCCAGCCTGTGTCCAGAGGGATAGGGAATATGACTGAATCCTGTCTTCAGCATTTTTTATTTAGTCCCCCAGCCAGTACACTGGATTCTGGAGGATGTATTTTTAAGGGCCTAATCCTTCCTCATACATTGCCTAGGGAAATCAGTCACTGAGGTGGTCATGGATTGCCTCAGGCTCATGGGTGCTCACAAGATGTACATGTAGCAGTTTTCCCAAACTAAAGGATCCTAAATCCTTTTTTCTGTGTAGCCCAAAGTTGTCAAGGTTGTCCTGAGGTCTATAAAACTTGAATTAATGTTAAAGTATCCTGCATATGTACAAGCTCTCATGCCTTAAGAGATTGTGTAATCCAGTACACATCAATTCATCAGGAAAACAGTAAAATTTATTTATAGTTGCATTTAAAAAAAAAATTGGTATTAAATAATATTAAAACTAAGAACCATTCTTGCCAAAGCAAGACAACTATATAACTTTTGTAGAACTATGAGCGAAATAAAGCTTACGATTTTAAATCAAATATTAGTTTTAGAAGAATATTTAAATTAAAATATTATGACAAACTATTCTTACCTCCAGTTTCACGTAAAAATTCCTTGGGTCAGATGATGTCTCCAGGTTTTCCTTACATTTTTCTCTACTTTCAAGCTTTTTTTGTTTTAACTGATGTGACTGTAGCTTTTCGTAACTATGTGTCAACTTTGAGAACTAAAAACAAAAGTAGAGTTGAACATGCAGAATCTATCTAGGATGACCACATGGCCAAAGTTTTCATTAAACCAGAATCACTAACTGCAGCTTTAGCATTCGAAATGTTTAATCAATGTATCAAAAAATCCATTAATAAAGGTAAATAAAGTTATCACAGATGAAGAAGACTAAGCTGTCGTATACATGTTAACTAACTGTTCAAAAGTGTTCATTTGACAGCTGCTTAATTCTGCTGCAGTTCTCCATGGCACTGCTATCCCCAGTCATTCCCTCTACAGTGTTCATATGGAATGTTCCATACTTGTTTACTGCCATCTTGTGTTGACATTTTTAAAGGGTGCTTCACTAGTCAGAATGAAAGATTCTCATTAATGTACTCTAAACTTGCGTGTGTCTTTCTAATGATGAAAATTGTCAAAATGTTATGTGTTTGATGATTGCACTCTTCTGCTACCACCGAGTGAGCCTCAGAATTAGTCACTAAATAGACAAGAGACACTGCCTACTGATGTCACCATGAAAGCCTGGCTTAGGAGTCAGAGGCACAGAAGTAAAGGGACCAGGAGAAGGACCAGCCTCTCCAGAAAAACAGCCGGTTTTCATATCAGTTCGCTACACTGCACAAAACAAAGGGTCTGTCTAGTGCCTGTTAACAGATTTGATACACAAAATTGATACTGTTTGGTAGGAATATGTACATTTGGTTTTGAATGCAAACTCAAGGATATTGATAAAGGAAACACTAAAAATATGGTCTTGAGGAAAGCTGAGTGAAAGAATTTTGGGAAGAATATTGTGCAGAAAAAAAGCTTACAACAAATAGTGATTATGTCTCTTCTTGTTTAGCTCCTTTACATTTAAGTATATATGACTTTAAAAAAATCTGACTCTCACATAAAGTTCTTTGTATACCCCCAAAAAATCCATAAAATCTCCTATTTTTGCTAACAGCTCAAAGTGAACTACTGTTTGGAAATGGAATGGAATCCTGTTGAGTCAACACTGCATGAGCAATTTAGGTCTGTTCAGATAACAAACATGGCCAAAGAAGTCCAGAAAAGATATAGAACAGAAATGAATTAAAAGATAATCTGGAAACTTCCTAGACACATTTGAGATGAACTTGAATACAGGACAGCAAAGAATAATTGAAAAGATGATGAGAAGACAGATTGTCCTGAACTACAAAGTTTCATGATATGAAGAGGCTCAGGCAGAGATTTCACCAGCTTGGAACGTCTGAATAGCAATTCTGTAACATGGGCATACAGAGCTGAGTTATCACCTTCAAAACCAAATCAAAAGTCTTGCAGTGAGGCTGCCTATATTTGAAATTGACTTTGCCAGAGAACAGAGTTAAGATAAAATATTCAAAATGAGTCAGAGTATCCAGGCTCAAACAACATGGAACTCATTGACCTTGGAAGGAAGATATCCTTTTTCAAATAGCATTTTGTCTCGTGAATATATTACGGCATATGTGAACTGCCTGGGAAGACTAAATTCAGATAAGACAGGTATTGGAACGTTTATGTTAAAAAAGGCCAAGAAATACAGGATCCAACAATTCAGTAAATCAGTCTAAAATGGAACAGAATGGCCAAAATGAGAAAATTTAGTTTAAATCTTAGAAATATAATGACAGTAGGATATTAAAGGCAAATTATAGTCTGGATGTTATGACGAGCAGAAACTAGACTAAAAGCCAAAAAAATCCTTCCATTTAAGGCCAGATACTTGCTGTAAAAGGTCCAAGTTGTTCTACTTGCATTTTATACATGTTAAAAAAAAAAAAAAGAAAAGGCATTTTAGTGAGTTCTGGGATAGAATCCATCTTGGTTTAGATTTCTGGAAGACAGACGTACAAGCCTGAGATACTCTGCATCAGAAAAGGCTGCCTGTAAATGCTTAGTCATTTCAGCTATCTTAAATTCTTGTCATACACTGACATGAATTGTATTCTGGGGATGTCCATTTCTTTCTGTTGATTCTAAAGGGAGCCTGGGATAGCTCAGACATAGCTTTTACGTGTCTGAGTGAGGAAATTAGTTGCAAACTTCTTAGAGCAAGAATGGATCCTTGTTCTTTTGCTGACAGATTTCCATCACTTTGAAAGTGAGAATAACACTATAGACACTAATATAAAAAAAAAAGAAAAGAAAAAGAAGGATCAAAGTAATGCAGAAGAACCTCAAAGGTTTGTGCTGTTTAGTTACGATAAAATGCTGCACGTTTGAATGAATGCAACAGTGCAGCCGAGGAGTTCCAGGTTATATACCAGGAATTATTTCCCCAATACAAGAAAAATATAGGTTTTACTTCATTCAACAGGCACACAATCAAGCCAGAAGGAATACTGCTTATTAAACAGCTGGTTTTAGCCGTGCCAAGGGTAAAAAGCACACAGGACCACAGAAAAGAAATTAGTTCTGAATAGCCTAGCATTCTGATAGCTAGAAAAATTGATCTTTACTATTTCTATCAAGATTAGGAAGGAACAAATCTTGGGAGGGATTTTAAGAATATGTCTGTAGAGAAAGATACAATGCTACTGGTAAATAGTAACACACAATTTGAGCAAAACTAAATAGTAGCTCGTAAGATTCTACAGTTTAGAATGTGGTGCAACTTCCATGTGAGACTAAGAACTGAAAGAAGGGAATCAAAGGAAATAAGGCAAAGATTAATATTGTCACAGAAGGTCTATATTTGAGATATGAGTTTGTGTAGCTGAGAACCGGGGACATTAAAGCCATTCCCTTGCAGATACTGCAGCACTGTAATTCAGGAAAGAAACTCAATAAGGAGATGCGGCAAAAGCCAGAGGAGCAGAGTGGGACAGTCCTACCATCTAGCATATGTGCCAGAATTGTTCTGACAGGCTGACTTCTGTTTATCACACAGAGAATCAAGGCAGGCCCCTTAACCCAGACATTTAACAGTTTTCTTTTTCAGTCAAGGTGAACAAGGTGGATTTCATGAAGAAATATGGTTTGGTCAAAGGAGAGAAATGGGGACTTGAAAATAAAATGCAAACAGCATCAGTGCTGGTACCTTTAGAAAAATAAATAGGATGACTGAGAGAGAATGAAATGTTTGGAGACGTGGATTGGGAAAGTGATGTATATTCTTAAGAGCTAGAAATCCAAAGTTCTTCCATAAAGATAGAAGAAGAAGCAATCAAGAAACTCAAAGAAAGGTTAAGTGGTCTGAGTGGTAACTAAAAAGGAGAATTTGGGCAAGAAATATAACCAGGCTTAAAGATAAAAGCTCGTAGATTAGAAAATATCAGGCTCTTTAAAAAAATAAAAGAGAAAACAGGTTGTATTTGTCAATGGAAAGGACTTGTAGAGTAATTAAAAGCTCCAAAATAAAAATCTTTATGAGATATGGCCTGGAATTTCAATTTCAGAAGGTTCAATTTCAATGAAGATATTAGCAACAATATGTAACATGAACTCAAGCATTTTTAGTATGAGATAAAAAAAATTAAGTGAAAAATATTGCAGCAAGTGTTATAGAGAAAAGAGAGCTCTACTATATTTTTGAAGATAGTTCTGCATTGCTAAAGATACCTTACTACTTATGCATAAAATGTCCCAATCTTTTTCATTGTGTGATGTTTATCTTCTCAATAATCATGCTAAGATGATGCTTTTCTGTAATTTGTGTAAATTATAAAACAGCTTTTATTTCTAGCTACTTTCCCAAATGATTAAAAGTGTTAATTAAAAAACAGCCAAAGCATTCACTGCCTATTTACAGAACTGTTTTCCAAATCCATATTCATATGCAAAAGAAAATATAAATTAAAGAAAACATAACATTAAAAGTAAGTAATACATTTATTCATTTGATGGACTCAGGTGTGCTATGACTTTTAAATTAAAATAATGATATCCAATATATGCAGTCCAACATTA
Source organism: Polioptila caerulea (assembly GCA_013397295.1). NCBI lineage: Eukaryota > Metazoa > Chordata > Aves > Passeriformes > Certhiidae > Polioptila > Polioptila caerulea. Next base: position 217,454 of record VYXF01009199.1, on the reverse strand, counting down.
CTATATAATAAGTGGAAATTACTGGAAATTCTGAATTATAACACTACGTCTCTGGTAGGAGAATCCAGTGAAGGGAACAAAAAAGTAGCAGGGAAAACAATGCAGAGTTGTGTACCTTAGCTGGGAAAATCTGAGAAACAGAATCAACTCAAGTTTGCTAAGAATTTAGATTCATGATTGAAGAAGAAATACTGAAGAAGTAAAAACACAGGTGCAGAACAAACACAGTCAAACTGAATCATAAAACCATAGAATGGTTAGGGTTGAAAGGAACCTTTAAAAGATCATCTAGTCCAACTCCCTTGCCATAAACAGGGACACCTTCCATTTGACCAGCTTGCTCTAAGCCCCATCCAGGTCTGGCCTTGAACACTTCCAGGAATGGGGCATCCACAACTTCTCTGGGCAACCTGTTCCAATGTCTCATCATCTTCACTGGAAAAAATAATAAACTGTTCCTCAGGTACAGTCTAAATCTGCACTCATTCAGTTTAAAACCCTTGTCCTTTCTCTCAGCCTGTCTTCACTGGAGAGATGGTCCAGACCCCTCTGATCATCTTTGTGTCTTCCTCCTGACTCACTCCAACAGGCCCAAGTCTTTCTCCTGTTGCGGACCCCAGAGCTGGACACAGCACTGCAGGTGGGGCCTCACCAGTGCAGAAAAGATGGGGAGAACAACCTCCCTCAATCTGTTGGCCACATTTCTTTTTATGCAGCCCAGGATACAACTGGCTTTCTGGGCTGCAAGAACACTCTGAAATAAATAAAGCCAGAACAAACTCCCAACATCATTAATGTGGGTTACTCCAGTTTTGATACAATGGAAATCTATACCTTATGGAAAACTATCAGGCCACTTAACAGTTGAGTAAATCAGGGAAACAAAAGCCATAAAAAGGTACAGCAAAGACATTATAAGCACAGTATAAATCTTAAAATCCCTAATGCGCATCAGACTCATATTAGCATGAACTCAATTATCTATTTTATACATCCACCAAGGTTTTAGTTTATTAGTCTGAAATTAGGAAATCAAGTATCTGTCTTCGTAACAGATGCCACATCTACATCAAAATCCATCCAAAGAGTTTGGACACGACAGTACATAAACTATAATGGAGCCTGGTAGAAAGCTGTAGTCATCATCATTTGTATGACACCATTCATCTTTCCCAAATCCATGATGCATGTCTATACAATTTGGGATGTGCAAGTTTTTATATTGCAATCACAAAATAATGAAACTGACATTTTTCTTACTTGAGATTTCAGTGCTTGGAGCTGAGTTTCATAACTTTGAGCCATTTCATTTTTAGTTTTCTGTAAGTTTTCCAATTCTCGCTGAAGTAGTCCCACCTAAAGTTAAAATAAGCATTCAAATGTACCTTTTCTGACATTTTTCAAAATACGTAATTTTTGGGAAAGTAATTTGAAACTTTGAAAGAAGATCACTGCTTTAAAGAGAGACATTAAAAATAAGTATTAATTCAGTAACATCATAATAAAACTGCATGCCACACACCCAGATTGTGTCAATATTAAAATAGGGATTTTATAGTAAAAAATTTAATTGCATGCTGATGTTATGATTTAATCATAATATTGTACAAGTCTGTCATGAAATACCATTTCTGAAAGCTATTTTAACCCAACTATGCTATTCCCCATTACGAAAATTTTCCTTGTGTGGCTTATAAAATGATAGAAATTACATTCCAGTATTTATGTTCAAATCACCAGAAGACACTGCAGACTCATTTCAGCTCCCTAAGTGCAGTGCCATTTGTGATATCATGAGTTATTTCTGAGTTTCACAGAGACCTGAGAGATGTGACAGACAGCATACATGGCACGTGTGCTTTTCTGGAGGGGCAGTTGGAAGCTTGGTAGAATATGCTAAAGTATTTCAGATAATGTCGCTGCACAGCAAATAAATTGATGCCTTGAGGATGGGCTACTTGAATTCTTCTCCTGGTTCCTCTGACTGCAGGGACCAAGGGCAAGTTCCTAAATGCTCATTAGGGAGAGTCACTGCATTTTCAAAACTCCCACAGGCAATTTAGCCACCTAGCTCACACAAGGATGCCCTCATGTAAACATCTAAATTCAGCTGGCTTGAACTAGAACTGAATGCTATGCAAGTATTTCTTGATCCTTCTGAATAATTATTCAGCAGAAAAGACTGTGAAGCACAGACGACATCAGGTACAGTGGGGCTTTAAGTTTCATAAGAAAGTCTAAGTAGTAATACATTTCAAGTCTTCAAAATGAATAAAATTATCATACAAGGACGGTATATAATGTAAAATGCTAAAAATCAGGTATAAACAGGAGTAACAAAGACATAATTTTGGGAACCTTTTTGAACTGCATTCTTCCATGTAAAATTTCTGATGAAATGAGAAGCGCTGGCATTTAGAAAAAACATCAAATTATCTTTTTATAGCTAACCCAAGAATATTTGATGTAGACTTTAGGGAAATAGAAGAAATATGAGATTTTCAATGACATTTTTACAATCACTTTTCAGAACAGAAGCACACTTTAAAACAAAACACTAAGGATAATTAGTGACCTTTAAGGAGTGTTTGGTATTTTTACATGATAGAACAAACGGTCTCCTTATAGAGAATTTAAAGCATACTAATAAGAAACTACCAGAATAAATATGTTTTTAATAGAATGTGATATTCTTAAATACCTCTTGACCTTTTTGATCCAGTCTGCTTTGGGCACTTGCTAATTCTTGATCCTGGATATCCATCTTTGCTTCCAAAGCTCTCATCTTTCTTTCCCATTCTACTTGCTTTCTGTTCACCATGACGTCAATTTGATGCACTAATTCCTGAAGTTCAGCTTCACATGGAGAAGCTCTAAAAACATAAAGAGATTTTTTTTCAAATAAAGAATACAGGAGAAAACAAATTTTTATTTAAACTGCTGCAATTCCATTTTAATTGTGATTGAACTAACCATTTTTCAACAACAGAAAGAAAGAAATGGGAAAGTTAAATGATGTCTTCAAATGTAGGTGGAACCTCCATCAATCTTGAGTTTGCCTTCAGGTTCAACTTTTGACTGAACTAAGCTGAAAAAACAGCTCCTTAATGTGGATATGGGTGTATCACAAATCTTTTATTTGGTGCTTAAATTTTGCATATCCCTTGTTTAGATAATTATTACAGGAAATTTGAGCAAATCTGTTAGGTTTATAATATCATAGTTAGCATGATTTTTTAGAGTTAAATTCTATAAAACTTCTACATCCACTAATCCTTGAAACTGTAACGGTATCAGTGTTAAGCTTGGAAGGGCTTTTTAAATGCACACATAAGTCTTAATGACTTTTTAATGTTAAAACTGTTGGTAAGGCCGTTTTGAAATTTAATATGAATCATAGGATGACAATAACCAAAGTGCAAGCAAGTGATGCATATTTCTCAAAACATAAACACCCGCCTCCCAAATGCCTGGAACCCATCTCAAAAGTAGCATTAATGATGGGTAAACTTTGTTTGCCTCTGGGTGGAATATAAAATGGGATTTTGAAAACAGAAGATAAAGCGATACTGCTTTATCAGGTCTGCATGCTACATCAGGACTATCTTTTCCTTGATACTGTTGTAAAGACCTGTGCACTTCCAGCCTCCTCTAAAGTCACATGGCAACACTTTGGTGAACCACCAGCAATGACTCAGCTATGTAATTTCAGCCTTCAGAAACAGGTACTTGCTTCATTGTGTGTCACATAGATAATCTAAATATTGTTATGCAAGTAAGAATGCAACTTCTAGCCTAGATCATCAGATTACCCTTTCAGATCCACCACGGCTGACACACTTCACTCTTAAATTCCACCTGCCTCTTTCCTATCTCCCTGCAAGTGGCAAATTCTGCATTTGTTGCTAAAAAAAAATTCCCTTAACTGTTCTTGCTGCTTCTTGAAGCTAGAGCCATCATTATATAAAAGGGTGCTGTTGAAAGAAAAATCCCTTCTGAAAGAGCTTCTCAGTCTATCTTCACTTCCTCTAATTCCTTACCTGGATCCTCTAAGCACACTTGCAGCTGCAAAAGGAAATCTGTACATGAAGTTGTAGATTACTGCTGCTATTCTACTACCAAAACGACTCTGTACAAAGGCTCTGGTGTTGAACACAGATCTGCAGTCACCCCCACCCACTAGCAGAGAGGTGCCACTTGCTGCAGTAACTACTGCTTTGGTCCACTGGTGTTTTGGAAAGAGTGCTAATTAGTCCCCTCAGAATACAGCCAATTATATGGCACCACAGTCATGAGAATTAATTTTGATCACTGGATGTGGAATGCGGTGGTTTCTTTTGTTTAATAAGACATCCTGTAAACAAACACACGAAGAACAAATTTTCTCTTAGGCAAAGAAGGATGCATGGGTTTTTGTACCCATGCAGATTCAGCATTCCCAGTTTGCTGAATGCATACATTGAATGGGTACATCATACAGGGAAGTAATGACTTGTACTTCAGCAAGTGGCAGCTACTTTTTTTTTTTTAAATAGCTCAAAACACTTAAAGTCATCTCATTTTAAAGTGGTGTAGGCAAGCTCTTAGTCTTCTTCTAGTCTGTCTCCATATAAGTGAAAATAGAGATGAGTCATACTCTACTGTCATTAATAACTATTTATCTTCATGTAAAACAAAATGTTTCCAAATTCAGACAAAAATCCAGATAAAAAGTTTTACCACCCCCAGCCTTTTTCTTTATCACAAACGATTTTTGCACTAGTTAGACCTTTCTAGCTCTATCCATCTTTTGCTTTGGAGTTCTGCACAGGTCTGCATTTTTCTGATTGTTTCCTAACAGACACAGAAAGAATGGTATTGTCAATACACTCTAGAATAAAGTTGTTATTTAAAACCAGATGATTTAAGACATGTTTGGTTCATACTGTCTTGACTTTATACTTTCTCCCCTTATTATTTACATTTGTTCACAAATAGGAAAATAAGTATGGCCATATTTACGCAAACACAAGCAAAACTTAGTCAATCTTACATAGTATATTCATTAGGTTTGGGTATTTACCATAGCTTCCACAGTCAATATTAATTCATTTTATTACTGCAAACCTCACTCTAAAAATAGGAAATATATAAACCAGTTGTGATAGAATCTTCCACCCCAAAGTTCCATTATAACTAACTTATTTAACAATTTCCAGCCATACTGAATCTTACACATCTATGGATAGACAATTTGTGATTTATGAGTCCTTGCAGCTGGAATGTAATTGTCATGATTTTCACCACCATTACTCAGCCATTTACCCAAATTTTAAAGGCACTGTGTTATCCCTGGAATACTGTCAGCATAGACTGAAATTGTTTCCTTTCAGTATCCTAACTACTCTTCTAGATTCTTTGTAGAGTAAATGGAAATAACTAGCTAGCAAGAATTATGGTTTATGATTCATCTGCAATAGCCTGAAATTTCATTTATTGATTAAAATAAAGGCAAGGCAGACCCTTGAATTTTTGAAATAGGCTTCTGACTTGTAGCCAAAGAATAGCAATACCTTTTGGGTTTTCTAATTCAAGTTTTTACATGGCTACTTTTACAAATAATGAAATTATGATATTAAAAAAGAATTCCCTCAAAGCAAAAAAACAACAAAAAAAGGGGGAAGTGTGCCACACTGATCAGAATATTTTACTGCAGCAATTTATATCTATAATAAAAAATGCATGCATTATTCTTCAGTATGACACAGAACACTTTAAAATCTGATTAAAAACTTTTTTGGGCCAGAATAAGGTATGATAGATCATGACTCTTTTATTTTAAGAAATACTTTTAATGTGCATCATATTGTATTGTTTATTGGTAATAATGACAGAATAAACTGGTTTATTTGAAAAATAGTTATTAAGTTTACTTACAAAATTATGACAGAAAAATATTCTGTTTAGGTAATTAAGTGGGGAAGTACTTCTTATATTTGTGATGACAGAAAAGATGCTAAATGGGAGATCATCAAATCAAATCTTAACATCAAATCTTACTCAGGTTCTCACTTCTTTAGAAAGACTTTGTGCTAACATATTTTTTAGATTAACTAAATACTAACATATTTTTTTTAGATTAACATTAAAAGAACCAAATTTGGATTATGTGAAAATTAAAAATGATTATGTGTTCTTATGAAAAGCGCACTTAATACTTGGAAAGAACAGTTGTAGTTATTATCTGTGCAAAATAAGGCTTGGGCTTTAGCAACAAATCTTGTTTTCAAGATTCTTAATGTTTTAAGAGCTGTGATACGTAAGTTTACACTGCTGTAGCCTAGCAACTTCAAGTACTTTTAAAAAAAAGTTTGAAATAACATTTCTTAGCATCTTAATAAAACCCCACACAGCTTTCATCCCCCCCTGCCTCTGGTTCAGGTATGAATATTTAAAACATTTAAATAACTAACAGAAATAGTGAGTAGAGTATAAGCCAAAGCAGTAAGATGTCTTGTCTTAATTATCAGCAACATCTCTGGTTTGCATAAAAAGCAGAAGAAATAAAGAATCAAGTTTGCTTCCAAAATCATTAGTATTTGTGTTTCACATTTTTAATAAACCTACATAATTCAATGCCATCACATATTCAACTCCCAAGATGGTAAGTCATTACATACTTAGTCACAGATTGTTCCTGGAACACTTCTAAGTCCTCCTCCATAACACTGATTGTCGTTTTAACCTGTTAGAACACCAAAAATCAACTAATTCAGATTCTTAAATGCATTCATTTACATAGCCAAGAACTGCAAACCGGATAGTTCGATGCTTTCCTTTCATATTATGCATTTTTCTCATTGCAAACAACAAGGACAGGGGAGTGCATCTCTAACTGCAGGCTAGAATGGGCAAGACAATAACATTGGGAGTAAGCTCAGCTCTCTGACAGCAATTCTCACACTTGGTGCAGCACTGAGATACCAGAGGTGGTGCTGAGCTTGAACCTAGCCCTGGGTCACCACATGGAAATTTGTTTTGGATTATTCCCTGCTGTGTGATGTCAATGATTTGCGAAGACGCTCTGAAGCACATGAATCTCGATTTGCCATAGATCCATGGCTGCGTTCATCAAACATTTGTACCTTTGCACATCAAGATTAGCCTCCTCCTCCCAGGCTGTAACTGCTGTCAAACACAATTTCGGATTGCTATTGACCAGTCACTCCCTAGCCTGGCGGATGCCGTCTGAGACACGCAGGCCTCAATGCCTCTGCAGGAAGACTGGAACACTGCTCTTGCTGAGACCAGTCTGGTTGTGTGGGTCCACAAGGATGTGGGGACATGCCTGCCTGCCCGCATGAACATTATGGGTGACGGGGGAGCAGGAAACAGCCCCAATTCCCCGTGGGAAGAGCAGTGGGGCTCTCAGCGCACGGTGCCAGTACCCGCACACCCACACACGGTGTGTGGGTAATGACACACGGCACTGCAGCCTCGGCTCCTCAGGGAGCGGCCACTTGAGGTGACATTGCCACAGGGGCCCCGCACCGGAGGTGACACAGCCTGAGGGGCACTGGCTGACAAAGG